>JAQQZU010027164.1:0-26677 GCA_030068025.1 Parauchenoglanis punctatus | reverse complement strand
AGCTATCCAACACGGAATATCGCTGCTAGCTATCCAACACGGAATATCGCTGCTAGCTATCCAACACGGAATATCGCAGCTAGTTATCCAACACGGAATATCGCAGCTAGCTATCCAACACGGAATATCGCTGCTAGCTATCCAACACGGAATATCGCAGCTAGTTATCCAACGCTGAATACCGCAGCTAGCTATCCAACACGGAATATCGCTGCTAGCTATCCAACACGGAATATCGCAGCTAGTTATCAAACACGGAATATCGCTGCTAGCTATCCAACACGGAATATCGCTGCTAGCTATCCAACACGGAATATCGCTGCTAGCTATCCAACACGGAATATCGCTGCTAGCTATCCAACACGGAATATCGCAGCTAGTTATCCAACACGGAATATCGCAGCTAGCTATCCAACACGGAATATCGCTGCTAGCTATCCAACACGGAATATCGCAGCTAGTTATCCAACGCTGAATACCGCAGCTAGCTATCCAACACGGAATATCGCTGCTAGCTAGCCAGCACAGAACATGACTAGTTCATTATAGTGCACAAAAATCACAGTTACAGTAGGCTGAAAGTCTTTGACAGAGGACTGTCAATCAAATATACTCATTAGAATTTTAGACCACACCCAGTTAGTTCTCAAACTGGCCTGACCCACAGGCATCTTGTTTTCTTTCATTCAAACTTTTCATAAAGTTATCCTAACACCTAAATTTTAATACAGAATAATTTGCTAGACTTTAATAATTTTATCATCCAAGTATCAAAACCCTGATAGTCTGCTTATCAGCAATCGCTCTCTCTCACTCATGACTTCAGTGACTTCCATCTTCCTTTGTGGTTTTCTGTGTGTCAGGCAGCCTGCCAGGCCACTCTGCATTGCCCCCCCCCACCCCCCCACACACACACACACACACTATACTCCAACAGCGCCATGATAACGAGACATAGCCACTTTCTTAAGTAACTAATCTATAAAGAAGCTGGTTAGGAGTAATGAAGGAACACCTAACAGTGCAGTATTGACACTGCAGCGGTGTGAAAGATTATTCTACCTCAACGCTTCATTCCCCGTGGTCACGTACGCCACCGGGCAACATGCCAGGGCTGAACAATCAAATTTCGATCACTGGCTCAGAGATGACTCAGCATGATACTGTATCATCCAGGCAGGGTTTTTCCCTCCTTTGTTTATTTCCTTCGGGGCAGACGTGCTTCTTTACCGGTAGGAGCTATTAGTTATAATAGGGTGTGAAATGCGCACAGTGTGATATAATTTCTTTTCCGTTAAGTAATAAGTGCAGGTCAGTGTGTCTGTCTATGGAACAGTGGAGGAGAAATAATTAAATAGCCTCTTTCTCTCACTGGATCACAGATTTCTGCAATCTGACCGAGAGCTGAGGAGAAGAGCTCTTCATTAGAGCGAGTAAATCAATCACGACAGGTTGCCAGGACAGGTTGCCGTGGAAACGGTGCTTGACGTGATGACTGGCCTGGCGAGTTTAATGTTTCAAGGGGGTGTAGAGTGATCAAGGGGGTGATGAATGTAACACACACACACACACACACACACACACACACACACACTCTATAGTCATAGTGGATCAAATTCAGCAGACTGATGTCAGCATGGTCACATCATTATCTATAAAAAGACATTACATTCTCATCCACACTTTTGGCTGAACTGACACTTATGTTCCTTTACAAATAAGTCGGCGTTAATCTCAGGAGCATGAACACTGCTTAAAATTTTAGCCTGCTGGAGATTAACGCTGTCTCATTCCTCTCGTCGCGGCTCTCACCTTAAACCTCTTGTCCTGCAGCACCTTCTTGATGGCCACTAGTTCCCCGGACTCGCACAGCTTGGTCTGGTAGACGACGCCGAACGAGCCGTTCCCGATCACCTTCGTGTCCGTGTAGCTGACCTCCTGGGGCCGATCGGGACCCTGGCCTGGAGTTGCCATCACCGACGTCACCTTGCTGCCATCCTTATCTCCTAGAGAAGAAAAGAGGAGAGGGAGAGTCAGTCTCACAACAAACACAGTTACACTTAGTTTTGGGGTAGCATTTTTGCTCCTGGGAAGCCTTATGTCGCAAAGCATTATGTCGCAAAGCCTTCCGGGTAGGTTTTGCTCCTGAGACCTGCTGTATAATGACACGGACTTGATTTAACAAACTGCACTCAAGTCAGTAAGCCCTTTCTGACTGGTTCTTTGACTCTCTGGATCAGCCACCCTGGTGTAAAAAACGGTACTTAGCCTCTGGAGAGATTTGAAATCTTAGGAAGTGAAGCTCATGAGCACTTACAGCAGCATGAACCCTAAAGCATTCCATCCTGGTTTAGTAATTTTTTTCAAAGGATAACCAATTGGATGGAGTCAAGTCAGAGCGAATTCCAAGCCCCAAATAATCTGAACCGCTTAAGGTGTTCAAGAGGAAGTTTGAACAAGTATTGCAAAGTATCCGCAAACAGTGAAATGGCCTTGAAAATGGAAACAGTGGTAAAGGTATGTTCACAATAGAAAGAGACAAATGTGACCATTAAAGGGGCAGGATCACCCTTGCCAGAATCCCCTGCGCCACATAACGAGTTGCCATTTCGATGCAATCAATATTTCAAAAACAATACACAACAATCCAACATCCTAATCCATAGATTTTAACATATACGACATACCATAGGCGACGTGTCGCTTGCTGGTGTGAACGGAGGGTAAAGAGGTGCGAGATCCTGTGTGCTCGCCTTCCTGGCTTTAAAGTGATTTAGCTTTAGGAGCTGGTGACTAGAGAGCTGTGATTGGTTACAGCATTATGAGCCGTGTTCTATAAAACAGAATATCATCAGAGAGGTCTGTACTGAGCTCAGCCTTTAAGCACAGTGTTTAACAGACAATGATGTGCATTTTATTTGACCTCGTATTTACGTCCTTGTTTCTTGCTACTAGTAAGCTGAGAAATGAAGGCAAGAAAGGAACTGAAAAAATATATAATACATATTACAATCATATAAGGCTTTTGTGTACTGTTGAAAAGGCAATGGGCTACGTAAGGGTTATTTTTGGCAAGACCTTCACAAAAGTTGTGAAAATAAGCAATTTCCGCTCTGTTTGAGACGAGCAACTCCGAGTAATCGTACAGTAATGAACCAAGCAGAACAGGCTCGCATCAAAGACGCTAAGGAGAACATCCATCTGATGATGTTTCAATGGAGCTTCACTACAAAACAGCTCTTATTCAAAATGATAACAGCAAGTACAGAGCTGCTCATCCAATCTCTTCAAAGTTAAAGAAGTGTGTGATGTGAGCGCTGACCGTACATGACACACAGCATGTGAAGAACGATCCTGAGTACGAGAGCCTTATAAGGGAATTCTGAGAAGCCGTGTGTTCTTCCAGTGCACGCACAGCGAGACCTGTGATCCTCTTGGTCGGGATCAGCCATTTTGTAAAAACTGGTAGCTGCAATTAGTATTTGCATTCAGTGAAATTGAAAAACATCTCTAATTACTGATACGGTGAGGAGATATCAGTTAGCATTCATGAAAGGAGTCTCCAATGTCAGTGATTTCTAAGAGGCAGAGGTAAAGCTGTAATTATACATTTTCTGACACGGGAAAGTCTTCAGGACAGAGAATTTCAAAATCCAGTGACACGACAAGCTGCTCAAGTCTAACAACGTTAATTGTAACGAACATTATATAAAACGGAGAGCATTTTGGGTGAGCTGTTACTGGAAAATAATCAACTTCACAGTTGGAACAGCAACTCTGCTTCATGTTGGACCCAATACACCAAAATATACCATTTTCTCACAATGTCACACTCCCAAGTGCCTTACTCTATACTATACTTATTATATAATGTTTCATGGTCGAGACCGGACATTCTTTGCAATTATATGGTTAAAATAATAAAGTGAAACAATTTTATATATATAAGTATATATATATATATATCTCCCGTGACTGATTGCTGTATTATTTACATTTGTGTCATTTGGCAGACGCCCTTATCCAGAGCGACGTACATACATCTTATTTTTTTTATACAAGTGAGCAGTGAAGGTTAAGGGCCTTGCTCAAGGGCCCAGCAGTGGCAGCTTGGTGGTGCTGGGATTTGAACTCATGACCTTCCGATCACTAGTCCAACGTCTTAACCACTGAGCTACCACAGACCCCCTGTATTATATACCTCGCATTGTAAAGGACATATGAACTTAAAAGTAATAAAATAATTGATACGAACCACAATCACCTTCACTAAGTCTACATAAAAGACCCATTAAAAAGCACTGTGTGTGCGCATGCATGCGTGCATGTGTGTATTAAGCAGCTGCCTGTGCTAAAAGGATTAGTGGCTTTAGGTTCCAGATCGCAGTTCAAAGTCCTTGTTAATTCTGTTAAAGGTTAACTTAAGACCAGAAGCACTCTTTGACCCCGACAGTCTGGCACAGTCTGAGTAACATAATCAGGATCATTTGTTGAGGTGAAGCCACTAAGTGTTGCTAGATTAGACAGAGCTCTAAATTCTAAAGGCAGAGATATGACTTTTGAAGCTAGAGTCTAAGTTCTGAATTTTAGAGGCTTTGAATTCGTCTGACTTCTGAATTTGATGACCTGAGCTTGGAATCTCAGAAGCAAAAGGTTTGACCTTCTGAACAGTGAAACATAGTTCTGAATTCTAGAGGAAGAGTCCTGTCTTCTGAATAGAGAAACTAAGTTCTACGTTCAGGAGGCAGAGGTCTGACTTCTGAAATCAAGAAAGTGAGCTCTAAATTCTAGAGGAAGCCCTCTGACTTTTGAATTTCAGAAAAAGAGCTCCAAATTCCAGAGGCAAACGTGACCTTCTGAACTGAGAGATCTGGTTCTGAATGCTAGAGGCAGAGATCTGTCATGAGAAACTAAGCTCTAAATTCTAGAGCCAAAGGTTTGAGACTAAATTCTGAATTCTAGTCGCCAATCTACGAATTTGAGAGGTGAAGACCGGATATTTAGAAACCATGTTAAGAGTGCCGACTTCCAAAAGCTTTGGCTTTTGAGTCTTGTGTTGTAGAAGCAAAGTTCCAAATCCTGGATTCTAGGGGCAGATTTATGAACTCAAGTTCTCGAAACTGAGGTTTGACTTGTAGAGGCCAAGCTCCGAAATCTGAATTTCTGGCCAAGGTCAGAATTCCATGTACTAGAAATGAAATTCTGAGTTTTAACACTTAAAAAAAAAATTTAATGTATGTAGGCAGTTCCGAATGTGCTCATTTAAAAGTACTGAACTCCAATTCAGAACAACTGACTTGGTTTCTTGATTTCAGAACTAAGGGTTCATTACTTGACAAACAGAACTCTAAAAGTCATCCCTGATCCATTATTCAGAACGCTGTTTCTCAAATCAGAATTCAGATCCCTGCCTCTAGAATTCACAATGGTTCTAATGTAGAAACACCACAGGTGGCTGAACAGATAGAGACTGTAGAAGAGATAAAGCAGTAATCTGCTCAAATGGAGATGGTCCAGAATACAGCACTGTATACCCCCCCCACCCCCCCAAAACACATACACACAAAATCACACGACTATTCCTCCTTTTCCTCCCGAAACCTGAAACTCGGCCAACCAGCCACAGCTGCATGGCTACCCACATCCGTTTCCATGGCAACGCAGACTTCTCAGAGATGCTTTGGCCCACTTACTGATGGCACGCCATCAACCCATCCACACACAAGCAGAAGCATGTGCATACACTCCAGTATGAGTGAAGGGTGACGATAGAACGCACATTTAGCATGACTGACAACCTATAGTGTAGGAGACAAAGGCATTCTCTAAATGTAAAAAGAAAAGGACGATCTTTCTATCTTTCATGCTGTCAGACTGGTTACTGGAGCGTCACACACTCGCTCAGCACAAGTAGCAGACAATTAAAACAGAACAAAGAGGGTATAAAACATGTCATTTGTAATCTAAATGAGATCACTGGTGATATTTGTCTGATTTGGAGTTGGTTCAGAATTATGACTCAGCGAAATCGCCACAGCATATGTTCGGCAACAACATGCACCATATGAAAATGCATCTAACAATGTGTGTCCAACACATACTAAAACGCAAGTGTGACTGCATGAGTGCAACAGTGTACATAATATAATCATTTTACCATCTGTACTTATTGACAAGAGTCTCGCTGTGAGCAATACAGACCTTAATTGTGGCATTTTTACCACAAGGCAAGTGGAGGGGTGAGTTTTTGTCAGTGTTCAGCAGCGACATCACGAAACCCACACTCACACACAAGCAGTGACATCATTGAATCAACCAGAACAAAAATAAACATGGAGCCATAGCACAGGGTAGTGCATAGTTTGTGTGTGTGTTTGTGTGTGTGTGCACACAATTTCCACATTGTCAGTAGCTGTAAGGCAAGTCTTTTTCCACTGACGTAAAGTCTTGTGCTCCTTCTCATTTCTGGCTAAGAAACATGAGCATGTTCTGTGACAGCCTCTCCCAGTTATGAGAGAGAGGAGGGAGGGTAGAGATAGACAGACATGCGAAGGACAGAGATACAGAGATAAAGAAATAGAAGAATAAACAGGCAGACCAGAAGAGAATGGCGTAAAAGAGAATGAAGGTGATCATACCTTCATCACACGCACAGCTGTGTGGTTCACAAGTTCGGTACAGACACTGAATTACTGTGACCTGCAGCATGACCTGGAACCTTGAAGGTGCACAGGTGGAACACCTCCCTCCAGTTCCTTTTCCTCACGTTCCCAGTCCAAGAAGAACTTGTGATCCTTTGATAGCTTCCTTCCAGCCCTTTTCCTTGGCATGCTCCTGCCCAGTCGCCTTCCATAACTTCCTCCCTCTCAGGTCCTTTCTCTCATTTGTTTCTTATCAGTCCCTTCCATATCCCCTCTCCTTTGCTTGCTCTCTCCCAGTGCTATCTTTTGGTTCCTTCCAAGGTCCTTTCCTTGATTGCTCCTTCTCAAATCCCTGCCCATGCTTTCAACTTGCCAGTCCGAGAAGGAACTCACATTCCTTAGCTTCCTTCCTTCCGGCCCTTTCCCTCAGCTTGCTCCTTCCCAGTCCCCTTCCATCACTTGCTTCCTCTCAGGTCCATTTCCTTTATTTGTTCCTTCTCAGCCCCGTATCTCATTTTACTCCTTCCCAGTCCCGTCTCATTTGCTTGCTCCCATTCTCCCAGCCCAATCGCTTGGATGCTCCCTCCCAGGTTTCTTACCTCGTTTCTTCCTTCTTCCAAGGCTCCTTCCCTGTCCCCTTCCCTCACGTTCACTTTCCCAGTACCCTTACCTTGCTTGCACCATCCCAGTCCTTTTCCCTAGCTTGCTCCACCCCAAAACCCCTTCAATCACATTTTCTGTCCCAGTCCCATTCCCTTGCTTTCACCTTCTCAGTCCCCTTCCCTCATTTGCCCCCTCCCAGTCCCCTTCCCTAATTTGCTCCCTGCCAGTCCCCTTCCTTCATTTTCAGCTTCCCAGAGTCCTTGCCTTGTTTGCTCCCTGGCTTTCACTCTTCCAGTTGTGTTCCTTCACATGCTCCCTTCCAGACCCCTTCCCTTGCTTGGTCTCTCCCAGTCCCTTCTCCATTACTTGCTCCCTCCTAATACTCTTCCCTTGCTTGCCTCCTCCCAGGCCATATAACTGCTTGCTCCTTCTCTGTCCTGTTCCCTTGTTTGCTAATTTACAGTTCTCTCCCCTCACTTTCTCCTTCATCAGCTTCTTGCCTTGCTCACTTCTTCACTAGCTCCCCATTCACTTGTCCCCACACTTCTAGCAGAAGCTGGCATTTTGGGCTTAAATAAAGGAGATGCAGTAAACACATTGTGCCATCTGTGTCAAGCTACACTCATGCTATACAGCTATCTCTATCAGGGTTTGAATTTTTAATGCAGCCTCACATCAAATCATATATCACACAATAGTGCTGACTAGTGATGACAGAAGAACTGTGTAGAGGGAGCAGATACACTCGGTACTCTAAACAAGAACAATGTACATGAAGCAATTTCCTTGGAGAGGTTTAATTTCCTTCCTTTAAGTCATATCAGCTTGCACACAGAGAACAGCAACAGTTTCATCAGCAGTCATGGACAGGTGGAGCTACTGGCTACATAAATCCCAGTATGAACACAGGAAATCAAGTCTTTTTGAAATACTACTCAAGTCCTCGCTGATAGCAATCAAAATTGTAAAACGTTTGGGAGTCGCTTTGTAATGTTAACCGGTCATTTTTATCTAAGGCCTTGACGTGCTTTCATCTCTCTATCAAAAGACCTGCAGCCCATTCAGCATTAAGCCATGATACTCAAACACACAAACCCAACATGATGAAGCACGAGCACATCAACATGAGCAAACATACACTGGACACAAGCTCAACAAATCCCAAAGCTGGAAAAACCCGCAGCTGGAGAAACAAAGCAAAAACATCTATATAAATCTAAACCTAATAAGCGTAAGGTTTTTAAAATCCATTTATTTAACAACAACAAAAACATACAATCGTTGATAAGAGAAGTCGGTTATTGGGCAGGTTTTCCACGACAGTCAGTTCTTGAAGATGGGAGATGTTTTTTGGTGTTGATTTTTTTTTCCTTCAAAGTTCCTTTGTTTAACTTTTCCGTGGAAGTTAAAATGCAACTATAAATGGATAAAAATTTATTTATTTTTTTTACATTTTTTAATAAACCAAAAATGTAATCACTGACAAACTGTTGTGATACAAGAGGAACAAAACCCTTACCTAACATTTGCCTACTACATGTTCAATACTTTATTAGTATACTGTATTAGCCTGTTACTTTATAAGGAGCCAGCAGAACTACTCTAATAAAGTTACACCAGTCAGGACTCTCAGCTGGGAGGTAACCAAGTCATCGAGCCCAAAAGAAGTACGGCCAAAGACTCGTCCCTAAAGTTCCTGTGTACACAGAAATAAGTTGAAGGAGATGGAACTGGCTGGGTCAAGTGTTGTGAAGAAGACCAGACATCCCAGCAGAGCACTGTATTGGACACCAATGGGCAAACGTCATAAGGGAAGACCAAGACAAGTAGCTGCAGGAGAAGAACCAAACATGCTGAGAACTGACACGTATTGGACAAGACCGGGCTTAATGGATCCACTATGTTGATGCCTTATATCAGACTAATGAACTAGAACTAAATAATCAAGTAACACAGAGTAGCAGGAGAAGCCCAATCTTACAGCTAACCTGCTAATGTTAGCGAGTTAGCGCAAAGAAAAGCTCTTCCTAGAGTAAGGTAGAGTACCAGAGAATGCAAAATTCCAAAATATCACATCCTGCAGCTGTATTTGTAACATCACTGAGGTGTACGTTTAAAACAGTGTCACAAGTTTCTAGCCACATGAGGAATGGGTTTTATTTAAAGCAGCAGCATTCCGAGCGAGGGTTATCATTTTCTAGTAGTAAAACAGTGAATCCAGAAAGTTTAATGATGCACGCCAGCCACCTTTTTCACCAAAGTGAAAACAAGGAACAGCACAGAAAGCTGGTTATCAAATGTTCCCATCTGATTTGCATACTGGACAGCACACAGTAATCAGATTCACTCTGCTAGCAAGAGACACGCTTTACATTCATGTGGGTAAAACATCTTCGCTGTTAAACCCAGACACAGGAGACATGAAGTGATGAACTGGGTGTAAACAAGGTCTCAGACTCGCCAGTGAAACCAAGGCACAGCTTCCCGAGAAGAATGATGAAAAAAATGAATTTGTAAAGGTCAGGGGTGCAGAGAGAGAGACAGAGTGACAGAGAGAAACTTAAAGAAGAATGAGTGACAGAGAATGAGAGCAAAAGTGAGCGAGAGCAAGAGAGATCAAAAGAGAGTGTGTGACGGAGAGAGAAAAAGTGGCAGAAACAGACCGAACAAAGAAAGAGGGAGAGTGACTGAGAAAAACAGAGTGAAAGACAGCGACAGAGTGAACAGGAGAATGAGAGAACGACAGAGACGAACAGAACGCAACAGAGAAAGAGTGCGAGAGAAATAGAGCGCAACAGGGAAAGAGAGAGCGGCAGAGAGAATGCGAGAATGACAGACAGAAAGAGCGCATCAGAAAGAGAGAGAGAACAAGAAAAGAGACAGTGAGAGCGAGAAACTGACAGACATACAGAGAGCAATAAAAAGTGTGTGACAGAAATAGTGAGCGACGGAGACAAAGAAAGAAAAAGAGTGTGATGGAGAAAGACAGAGAAACATTTAGGATTTGGATACACACATCTCTTGATACACACATTTATGAGCTTAGTGTCTTTTTTAGTCCACTAGGAGACTATGTGGAACACGCGCACACACAGACACACACACACACACACACACACAGACACAGACACAGACACAGACACACAGACACAGACACAGACACAGACACAGACACAGACACACACACACACAGACACACACACACAGATTACAGTGCAGCTGTCACACACAGTTGGACACTGATCACTTTGACACAGCGATGTGGTCATTTGTAGGTTTCAGTGCGTCTCACTTTGCACAGTGAAGCCCTGTTAGTCCTGCCACAGCACATTACCAAGCTACATCTCCTCTCTGTCTCTCTCACACACACACACACCATTATCAGACAGAACAAGCACAATCACAGCCAGGATCACACCAACCTTCGCTCGGTACTCTGAGTGAAGGTACGATTCGAGCCGTAAGTCAAGCTTCTCGAATTTCAGCCCGTGTGTCCTCACGTGACACGCAAGAACAACGACAAAGAGAGCTTAGATCACGGTGACGAACACTGAGAGCTGCTTGGTAGCGGAATGTCGGCACTAAAAATATGTGCAGTTTGGATGTTTAGTGCCACTGGAGTTAAACTGTAACGTGACAGTAACTTGCAGTAAAACTCACGCAACAATGGTGTGGCTTTAATATGGTGCTGTTTCTATAGCAACAGCCAACACTGGATCTCGGATTGGATTCGTTTATCAGGGGGACGTCTGTAATAAATCATCTCCTCAATAAAACACGCGTATCTGAACAGCAATAAAAACCAGCACATGAGCAGTGACTTTCTAGCAAGGCGGATGTCTGAGTCACGTGGTCACGTGGTCACGCTCCATCCACAACATGGCATCTGGAGTAGAGAAGAAACGCTGGATATTATTTCAGATGGAGTGAAACAAAGTTTCAGCAACAATCTGAAAACAAAATGAAAATGATCACAAAGTAAACGAGAAGAATCCGTTTTTAATGTTGTGACTCGGGAAGTGTTTAACGTCTGAGGGAGGGGCACGGATATAGAGTATGACATGAAGCACAGCAAGCAGCAGCAGTCAAACATCTTTATTTTATTTTTTTCCTTACATCGTAAGACGTGTATGCGCAGAAAATCACACCCATGTATCCAGACGATAATTATCAGATGACCGCTGAGGTGGACTGAGCATCTGACTGATACACTCCCCTTAAAACACACGATCGTAGACACTCGTGCGTCCAGTCAACTTGTTTTTATACTGTGTAAATATAAAGAAGCTCTGTACCTGCGGCTGTCTTAATAACAACACGTTTAAACAGCCTGGAGATCATACTCTTCTGATTTCTCCACTCAGGAAATGTTTAGTGGAAACATGTTCTAGAGAAGTAAACACGGCAAGCAGAAGTGGTCAAAATGCTGCTACCAATGCAAGAGACAGCGAGAGAGAGAGAGAGAGAAGCCTCATCCTGTGCCCAATGATGCAGTTAATAACATAAATCTAATGTTGGAGTAACAGTGAAAGAAAGTGAGCGTGCAATAGAGAGAAAAAAACAGAAACAGTGACAGAAAGAGTGACACAAAGAGAGGGAGAAACACAGTGACAAAGGGAGACAGGCACAGAGAGAAGGGCAGAAAAAGAAAGTGTGAGAGAGAAACACATGGACAGAGAGACAGACAGAGAGAAAGACAGATTCAGAGAGAGAGAGAGAGACAGACCGAGAGAGTGACCGAGAGAGAGAGAGAGAGAGAGTGACAGACAGACAGTGACAGAGAGCGACAGAGAGAGAGTGACAGACAGACAGTGACAGAGAGCGACAGAGAGACAGAGAGAGAGTGACAGACAGACAGTGACAGAGAGAGAGACAGACAGAGAGAGAGAGCAACAGATAGACAGTGAGAGAGTCAGAGAGAGAGACAGTGAGAGAGTGACAGAGACACAGAAAGAGACTGAGAGACAGAGAGAACGCAACAGAGAGACAGTGAGAGAGACCGAGCGACAGAGAGAGAGACCGAGAGAGGGATAGAGAGAGAGTGACAGACAGACAGTGACTGAGAGCGACAGAGAGACAGAGAGAGAGTGACAGACAGACAGTGACAGAGAGAGAGACAGACAGAGAGAGAGAGCAACAGATAGACAGTGAGAGAGTCAGAGAGAGAGACAGTGAGAGAGTGACAGAGACACAGAAAGAGACTGAGAGACAGAGAGAACGCAACAGAGAGACAGTGAGAGAGACCGAGCGACAGAGAGAGAGACCGAGAGAGGGATAGAGAGAGAGTGACAGACAGACAGTGACTGAGAGCGACAGAGAGACAGAGAGAGAGTGACAGAGAGACAGAGAGAGAGTGACAGAGAGACAGTGAGAACGACAGAGAGACAGCAACAGAGACAGTGAGAGACAGAGAGAGATTTCTGTGTCTCAGCCAATCAGAGCTCAGGAGTTAGGCAGAGAGCAGACCAGTCTGACATAATCACTGTCCAGAAAACAATGTTTAATCCTGGAAGGCCTATAAATAAACTATGAGCAGTCACGCACAACCTCTGTGTGTGTGTGTGTGTGTGTGTGTGTGTGTGTGTGTGTGCGCACGCGTGTGCGTGTCTATATGCTGCTTTAAATCGGCTGGTGTGCACATGATGAGGCGTTTTCTGTGTTTAAGTTGCTTCTTTGAAGCTTCACCTGCTCGCCAGATGAGCTACAACGACTCCAGACCATAATGCATGAGAGAGCGAGAGCGAGAGAGAGAGCGAGAGCGAGAGCGAGAGCGAGAGCGAGAGCGAGAGCGAGAGAGAGCGAGAGCGAGAGCGAGAGAGAGAGAGAGAGAGAGAGAGCGAGAGAGAGAGATGAGCTTTATCATGAAAGGAAGACTTAGAGTAGTGCAGAGGTGAATACACATAGGTCTAGTTTAAAAAAAACCACACACACAAGAATGGCAAAAAAAACCATCCAAATCCATAAATAATTGAATAACAATTAAACCTAATGACAAGTTTAATAAAAATGTTTTGTAAGTGGAAACGTCAGAAAAAAGTACTAATAAACAGCCATATAATGAGCTTAATATTTGAATAGCTAATAAATCTGCACTGAGGAAAAGTTCTAGCTCTAAGGAACAAGGGTTATCTCAGGTTATTCCTCCATGCAGCAAAGGAAGGGGGGGGGCAACAGAGACACAGTGAGAGAGACCGAGCGACAGAGAGAGAGAGACCGAGAGAGGGACAGAGAGAGAGTGACAGACAGACAGTGACTGAGAGCGACAGAGAGACAGAGAGAGAGTGACAGACAGTGAGAGTTTGATATGAGAGAGACACACAGTGTGATATGAGAGAGAGACACACACACACACAGTGTGATATGAGAGAGATACACAGTGTGATATGTAAGAGAGACAGTGTGATATGAGAGAGAGACATACAGTGTGATATGAGAGACATAGTGTGATATATGACAGAGAGACACGCAGCGTGAAATGTAAGAGAGAGAGACAGTCTGATATGAGAGAGACATACAGTGTGATATGAGAGACACACACAGTGTGATATATGACAGAGAGAGACAGTTTGATATGAGAGACACACACAGTGTGATATATGATAGAGACACACACACAGTGTGATATATGAGAGAGAGAGACACACAGTGTGAAATGTAAGAGAGAGAGACAGTCTGATATGAGAGAGACATACAGTGTGATATGAGAGACACACACAGTGTGATATATGACAGAGAGAGACAGTTTGATATGAGAGACACACACAGTGTGATATATGATAGAGACACACACACAGTGTGATATATGAGAGAGAGAGACACACAGTGTGAAATGTAAGAGAGAGAGACAGTCTGATATGAGAGTGTGATATGTGATAAGAGAGACAGTGTGATAGAGAGAGACTGTGTGATATGAGAGACACACAATGTGATGTATGAGAGAGAGACACACACACACAGTGTGATATGAGAGAGAGAGACAGTGTGATAGAGACACACACAGTGTGATATGAGAGAGAGAGAGAGCGAGAAAGAGAGAGCGAAAGAGCGACTGTGATGGTATTCATTCAGAAAGCTGCACATGGAGCCGTTTATTCTTCCTGAAGCTTGGAAACTCTGACACTTTAATGAAACACAGCGCGCAGAGCACAGCCCATCACAAACTACACCAAACCACACCAGGTTTCTCAAAATGCACCACAGCTCATTGAGCAACGCTGCCTGATTGCTCTGACACAACTCATTTCTCTTTTCAAATGTTTCATCCATCTAATCCAAGGCAAAAAAGCAACGTTTCAATTTTCTACTTTTAGTCACCTAATTTAGTTGGGTTAAAACCATTTCACCTCAGGTTTATCGGCTCGGCCAAAACAACCACCACCACCGACACCATCACAGTACTAAATCTCTGGTTCACACTTCTTGTGCCGAGCTGATTCAGGTGCTACGGTGCTACACCCAGCCTAGCATCACTGGCTGGAGAACGGAAGGAGGGAATTTCATTGGTTTTCCCAGAATCCTTAGGGGAAAAAATACCTCCAGAAGTCTCCTGATCTACTAGTCACCTCATGGAGGAGCCAAAGGTTGAGAACATAAGAGCCATTTTCATTTCTCTTCATTAACAGGACTTAGAAACGGAAAGCCAGAACTGACAATTGGGTCATTTTCGAATTTCGTGTGTTTGAGCTGTGGATAAACCCCATGGATCAAGCCTCCATGTTCATCTTTTCTTCTAGCCAGCTAACTGTGATGATGAATGCTGTATATTTTCTTTCCCAAAACAAAAAACGGTATAGTCAATGTTGCAGATTTAAGCTGATTTTCACGAAAGCGTGTCTTTGCTCTGTCTCAGCACGTAAAACTCACAAATCGCTGCTTTAACTGCATTTTTACAGTAACATGTCTGAGTAGCTACTGGTTCTGTCCTACTACAGTGAACTTCAAACGTTCATGCAACATTGTGGACAGAAACTGCAGCACAGCAACATTTACATTTACATTTATGTCATTTGGCAGACGCCCTTATCCAGAGCGACTTACATACATCTTATATTATACAAGTGAGCAGTGAAGGTTAAGGGCAGTGGCAGCTTGTCGGTGCTGGGATTTGAACTCACGACCTTCCGATCACTAGTCCAACGTCTTAACCACTGAGCTACCACAGACCCACCCACAGCAACAAGTGCGGACAACAGCGGGTAGCTAAGCAACAAGCTAACCAACAAACAATATTGAGTACCGTTAGCAACAAGCTAGCCAGCTCACCTTAGTGATGACTAACTGTGATTAGTATGGTCAGTGTTATAGATTTAACCATGTACTGTGTCTGTATATTAACTGATCTAACGCCAATACCGTTAGAAACTCATTTGAAAGTAGAGAAGGAGCACTTTAGAGTGTTCGCAGCGTGAGCGGCCACGTTGATCTGACGTGGTAGTTGAGAAGTCTATCCCAAGTTGATAAGTTGACATTTCAAGTCGGGGGACATTATTGACAGTTTTTACCAGTTGTATGCTGGGAATTTCAAGGTGAAACAATATAATAGTTGACTGATCTAGAGTAAATACTCGTACATACAGTCCGACATTTAAAAGTGCTGCTGTGTTTACTGCTGATGCCGAGAGCAGCTTGTTGCTTTGCTGAACTTGGGGTTGAGGAGGCCGAGTTTGGCCGAGTACCAATTCCAAGTTGAGGGTGAGTTTTCTTTGGTTTTTCCTAGTCAGAGGTCAAGTTACAAGTTTTCGCTGAACGCTGCATAAGTTAAAAAAAAAAGCTGACACTGCAAACTCAAGTTAAACATGATGCGAGGTGTGTGAAATTAGAACAATTTGTCTTGCGTATAAGATCCAAGTCACGTCGGTCAACATTAACAGATGTTCACAGCATGAAACCCCCAAGTTTTACTCTTGCTTCAGTGGATAATCTCACCTGGATACTGCAGATTTGTACCCAACAACTGACCTGCTGCTGTAATCATAAAGACTGTCTGACTAACATAAAGACTGTCTGACTTCCTGACTGAGGAAGCGAGAACTGGTGTGTGTGTACGCATGCGTGTTCACCTCACTCTCATTTAGGTCTCATGGGCCGAAATCAGTATGAATAATTTATAGTCAGTGGGCGGAGCTAATAACTAAACACGTTGGATATGTAATGCTGATATGTTGTTTTTGTGCATATGATAAAATACAACACTTTAATAATAATAATAATAATAAACGAGATACAGAATTGCTGAACTTACACGAATGTTTATTTAACGCTGTTGTCTTTAAGTAGGTCTGCAGTCTGTCTGGGGGAAATTTGTCTGGTTGGTGACACTGCGCGATTGGCTTTGAGCTCATCACCGCCATCATGCAAAAACCAAACACCGTGATTTCGGCATTACATAGCCAACATGTTTAGTTATTATCTCCGCCCACCGACTGTAAACGATGTCGATGTCTCCGCAGGTTGTTTTCGCAAGAGTTGTCAATCCACTGTCCCACAGACCGGCCCGACAGGAGAGAATTTGCCGAGGCAAGCAAAACTGACATGGTGAATCCTCAAATTCATGCATATGAGAACCACGTGAGAACTAATCAGTTTAGCATGTCATATGTTTAGTACGTGGTGTTCTCTAAAGAGGCGGGAATTTAAAAAAAAAAAAAAAAAAAGTGACCAAGATGGCGGAGGCCGAAGGCTACATGCAGCATGAAAACGTGGTGAGCCTAAATTTGCTCCTAAAATTTTCAGTAAAGAGCAGAAGTGCTACTAGTGGAAACCGTTAGTCTGGAGCCCTGGTCCTGAACTGCATTCGTCACACACAGCATCCTTTCAACTTCAGTCTTCAGGGCCTGGGTCTGCCAGATGTGTGTTCTGCACTGGTGGTGCCCACGACCTCATCTCCAGAGTGCTTCTCTCAGGTGCTTATTGTATTAAAACATCTTCTAGGACTTTAACGTTCCTTCGTTGTGAACAGCGAGTCTCTATTTACTTTAGAAAGGTTAGCTAAAAGCGTGGAAAGAAATCACGTCCTGGAATTGGCACCTGCAGCTGTCGCTGTGGGACCTTCGAAACGTTGTCGACAGTGTCGAGCTCGTAAGTCCCGCCCCCGTCTTGATTTGGATTGGTCGGTGAGAGAGACGTGACACTGACGTGCTTGGCGGTGTTCGAAAGCCAAAAGACCACGAGGACACGGAGATGAGTTTTATATCAAAAAATATAATCATTACTGAGCAAATAAATTAAGACGAACCTTAAACGTTAGAGATTCAGGTGAAATGACGTAGTTCCTTTCGCTTTGCTTAAGGCAGTGACGATGTTTCCGACTTCTGATGTTTATGTTGTATAAAACGACAGGGTCATGAACATTTTTGTTTTTAAGGGATCTGTCAGCGCGAGTGTTTGCTGGAGCGTCGGCCGAGCTCCTGAGCTCGCGGTAAATAACCGTCACGCAGGAAAGCACAGAAAACGATCAAGGTGGTGTTTGGGAGGAAATTCGAGGTGATCGAGTTATCGTTGTGTTTTCTGAGCCTCGGGCTTGAAAACAGCTTCCCCGCTGATGGAGCTTATGGAAGACGATCAAAAGATTTCCAGGTCCAAAGCGGCGAAGCAGGCAGATAATGAATGTTGCAAGCTCACGCATACTGATCAAAGTTAGTCCTGCTGTTTCATTACATAAGGCGTACATCTGAACTGAAAAGAGCTTTGTAGTGACACCGAAAAAGGTCTTTTTTGGGACGCTGTGTGTTTAGTGTGTGCGTGTTGCAGTGGCAAGGTGACTGCACGCCAAGGACGGAAAACAGAAACCGAGAAAGCGCATCTGATTTTCCTAACAAAAGATACCGAGACGTAAATGACATCTCATCTGCATCCAACTCGACACAGAAGGACGCAAGCGAGAGATAAACCTCGGTCAGGATCAAAGCAGAGCACGCCGAATCACGCGCACCATAGAAACCTCTGCCAAAAACACAAACGCCACCTCAGATAAGGGATGGGCGAGATTGCCCCCCCACAAAAAAAAAAAAAAAAAAAAAAAAAAAAAAAATCGAATCTTTTATCAAATTTATGAACAATTCTCGATTATGGTTGTCGTTCTTACATGTTGCGAGAAAAGAAATGCACAATTTATCTATAAAGTTTTTCTTCACTAGAATTCACTTCTGGAAATAAAAACATGCATGTTTAAAAACAGCGACAACACAATTTACTGTAAACAGTGCAAATATTTATTCTTTCAATAAAAGATACTTAATTAAAAGAACCGTTGTTTGCACTATTTTTGCTATTAATGCTGCTGTTTCCGCAACTTAATGAACTCTTCTTTCGCAACATGAAATGCTACCGCATCAATAATTTCCTTCCCCCGTGGTGGTTCTTTTCGTATGCTAGGGAACGTTTAAGCTAATGCTAAGCTTGCCTCGAGATAACAACGCGTAACTCCAGCTAGTAAAAGACACAGAAATCACCCCTTTCCGCTTCACAGAGTGATGTTGGACCAACATGGCCGTGCACGGCGTCAGAAATAAACTCGCGAACACTTCTTACCTGTATACGATATATACAAGCATCTGCAAACTATATACAAACACTGACTGTACAGTTCTCGTTCTGAGGAGGTAAATACACGTCACTCATCAGCGTTATCTACCTAGCTTGTTGTTAACAAAAATGCAACATGGCGGCTTCCATTTTTCTACTTCGTTGGTGGAAAATGGCGTGATTCTGATCGGCAAATTACCGCTAACATGCGATTTGAACTTTTCAAACTCATACCATTTCCTGGTCAGCTCAGTCCTCAGTGAAGTGCTTCTTACAGAAAACGCATCGCATCGCATCGCATTTTACTTGAGGTTCGTCCGCTGTAGCTGTGCTGTCGGTGTTGACCATCTGGGCTATCTTGTCGTCAAGCAGAGAACAGAGAACACGATCTTAGCTGTATCCCCTAACCTAACCCTAAGGCTAAAGTCTTAACCTTAAACCTTAAACACACGACCGCTAAGTAGCATATCTTGGTAATTAGCACAAATCTACACAACACCATGCAGGCAAAAAAGCCACATGAATTCTGATCCGAGCGTTCCCATTCACGTCGCATGGCTACGAATCAGCCACTGTTCTCTGGGTGGGAGGGGCATACTCTGCCCTCCCTGTCAATCACAGCCACACTAGCCAATCACTGCCTCGAGTGAGCTTGTGTATGTGGAAGAGGGCGGATAGCGTTTTCCTCTGTGGCGCAGCATGAAAAGCTTGAGAAGATGCACTCGGCTGGCTTCACGTATCTCAGAGGAAGCACGTGACAGTCTTCACTCTTCCCGGTTGGTAGAGGACACGTGATCGGGGAGATCGGCCGTGCGTTTGTTACCACAAGCGTTTTTCACCAGTAGTTATTCTCGTAAGGTAGACGTTATTGAACGCACCTCTAGTGAATAGCGTTCTAAAGACGGAGGCCAGGAGTGTGCTTATTGCTTTATTGTTACAAGAATTCACCCAAGACGTCTTATAAACCAAACTCTTTACAATGTTGCGGGGCTTCGCCTCGACTGTCAACTATATAACTGAACACTTGTTTTAGATAAACCAGTATGTAAGGTGACCATTTAGCTGTATCGTTACGACTTCACGTTTAACTATTCTGAAGGGATAAAAAGATGTTATTTTAACGACATTTACCAATAACTAGTAAAAGTTAAACGATGCTATTTGAATTCCCGTACCTGTCTGTCATTTTGATTTGCTCCGTGAGCTAATGTTTGTGACTGGTCAAAATGTTCGCAGCAGACTTGGCGTTCAACAGGACAGACCCTCGTCTAGTTCGCGAACATTCTAGTTATTGAACGCGCGGCTGGTTCGTTGGTTGGGAAGGGAATCGGCCGAGACCAAACTGGGAAGCTCATGGGGAAAAAGATCAAAAGAGACCCCCATATTAATGCATTAATCGCCTATAAAGACGTTAACTAGCCGCCGAATGCTGTATCGTCCAACACCGTGGCTTTTTTCTTTACTAAACACCATGTCCTCTGAAGCAAGCAGTTTTGCATACGTTTCAGCTGTTTTGCATCCTCTGTTTATCCCTGCATCACATTTTCCACTCAAGCCAGGCGTACTGCAACACGCAGGAAAGTTTTAGCATGTCTTTTGGATTTCTTAGGCTTTTAAGGTGCAGATTTAAAAAGCAAATAAAAGCTGGTGGAAGAAAACCGCATTTGTGTCCAAGTGAATTAATGTGAAACGGTGTGTGCTTGTTTAGGATGAATTATTTGTGACTCGTGTATCATTACAGGCTTTGCTGGGAAACCCAGCAGCACTTCAGCACGATGTTATCAGCTTCACTGACAGTTCTCATGATGAAGTCTGCTCCACGAGGTCGGTGGAGGGGAAGAAAAAAAAAAGAGCTCAAGGGAATGAAAAAGCTGTAAGAGATTTTCAAAGAATCCGTCACACGCTAGACTGAGCTGCTAGCATGAAATAAAGCCGTGGTGACCTTTTAACCTCTCGAGCCGTGCTTGGAAGGATGATTTTCTTGTGTGACTTTTGAACAAAACCATGCTGATGAAGCCATCTGCTTAGGCAGCGTTTAAGAGCAGCAGATGTGCCAGTGCGAGTCTTCTCTCTTCTTTGTTCTCCCAAAAAAACCAGAAACTCGTTCTCTCTCGACGGATCTGGTCATTTCCTGTTACGTAAGGTACGGCTCAGCTCAGCGACTCTCTGGAAAACAACAACAAAAAAAACCCTGCCGAAACTAGTAAACACGTTGGGCGAAAGATTCCCGAGGCAGGGAAAAGCATGTGTGTGACAGAAACAGGTCTTTGATGGTGATATGTGGAAAAAGAAGAAAACTGTAGTCTGTGTGAGGTTTAGTGGTGGTTCTGGATCTGGAGCTTCATGCTGGAGAGCAGAGATACAAGTTTACGTCATTGGCAATTTTCACTTTGTCCCAAAAATTTCATGGATTTAGGCTACGAGTAGTTTTCTTCCTGGAAAGTAAACAATTTCAAGAAATGTCCCGAAAACTAACACACGCTCGCATTTTACCCGTCCGTCTCCATAGCTGTTATTATTTAGTGTTATGGTGCAGTCTGGGTGTGCAGACAGTGTGTACGAGATTTTAAACACTGATCTCAGTCTCAGAAGTTACATAAACACTGCTATCACACTTTTCAGGCCAGAAGCTACAGAATCTCAGCTCCGATTCCCCATACGATGTACAGTATAGTGTGACTGTGTGATATGACCAAAATCTCATATCCTGATATCGGTCATTTCATATCCAGAGAATGACGCATATCACCATATAACGGATTTTCTGTAAATTCAAAGGATAAATAAATAGACCTATTTTTATTTGGAAAAATAAGAAATGTGGCATTTTCAGATTACCAAAATCATCAGAACAGAGTCAAAGTAATAAGTAAGTGCATATTTGGATCAAGTTGTTGAAAATAATGGTGGTAAAATCATTAGCGTTAGCTTTTAAAAAACTGCTAGTCCAAAATAATATCACTAATAATGGGAATCCTGGTCTTATTGAGAATATTAATTTCTTACTAAAGAACGTGTTTACAAGCAATCGGGCTTGGGGAAGGCAACCTCTAATCCGCAGCTAATAACCGGGTCTGCGCTAACGCGACCTTAGCAGCAGATAGCGGCCCGCCATCGACGACAACGGCTGCGTCTCAAATTAACCATTCAAATGACAAAACGTACTGCTGTAAAGAGTGTCATATGGGACACAACGGAATAAACAATAGAGCCTAGCATGACACGACGGACGTTTTTGGCCATCCGGGTCGCCGTCTGGAATAATAGCTTCCAGAGACAAAAAGGGGATTCAGGACCAATCCATAAGGTTGGAGACCTAGGGAACCGAAATTACAAACACGGTGCACTGTGGGTAATTTGTGTAGATGGCAGCGGAAACAAAGGACGGGGTTTGTGATCATGGTGTGTAACGAACAGTTGATGATCTGCGTCTATGGCGGAAGGCAAACAGTGTACGCCGCATATTATTACTATTTTTATGTTCAAATTAGAAAGTAGGAAGTCGTTTTTCTTTCTGGCTGCTAAATTCCTAGACACGTATCTGCATGTACTAATGAAATACAAACTGTTATCCTGTGCATGTGATCGGCTTCTCTAGAGCACCGGGGGCACAGATTTGTCCACTCCTGCTGACACGCTCCACTCAGTGAGCTTAAAAAAGGCACAGGAAGTTGTGTGTGAATCAAGCTCGCTGTGTCTTGACTCATTTCCTCGAGTGTGATGACGCCGTAAAGGACAGAGAAACACTGACGGAGCCTGACTGAGTTTACTGACAGCACAGCCGTGTGTTACGCCTCACTCACGGCGTATCGGTCTGTCGTCACAAACGAGTCGGCGTGCCGCCGTAGCTGACTCAGAAAGCACAGGAAGTGTCGAGGTTCCTCCTCACGCTCTAGACTCACTTCCTCGAGGGTGTGAGAATGTAAGAGACGGTGAGCAGCGGGAGAGGTGACAACAAAAAGAAAAAAAAAAAAACAGAGAGAAAGAGGAAGAAGAAAAATGACAGGGCTGATACAGGAAATGCACGCATGACTTCAGCGTCTCACGTTCAGCGCCGTTTCGCTCTATGAAGCAGGGTGTGACATTAACGCATCCTACGCTGATCGAAGTAGCACAATTCATATTTCTGTAATTATTTTACTTTTATTTAAACATTATATATATTAAAGATTTTATTTTATATTACGTACGTCATTAAACGGTACCGACGCTGAATGACGAGGAACGTGAGCTCACGTCTAAGTGTTCGTGTTAGCTACAATGCATGGCAACATTTTCCCAAATGGGTATCTTTGGCACGGAAAGCATGACCTAAATACATTAGGTGTTAGTGATATGACAAATTATCATATAATCATATCACGGTATTTCTACGATACAGCTCCTCTGTATCAGGTGTGTATGCAGCTTGTAAACAATAGCACATTGTTTGATATTTGTTTTTTTTCCTTTTCATATTTTTAAATGTCTAGAAAAGCGAACGGGAATATTTTCGTTTTGAATATCCGTAAACATTTTCTCATTTTTAAATATTCGAAACGGTAGAAAACGTGCTCCGATCTGCTTCCAGGAATGCTTACTCAAAAACACAAAAAAAATAAAAATAAATACACACAAACCTGTCAAAATATCTCAGTAAAATAAACTGCGACAAAATGCATCACGAGATCAATGACATGCCGTCGCGTCGGCCAGTTACATTTATGTCATTTTCAGACGCCCTTATCCAAAGCGACTTACTGTACATATATCTCATTTGTACAAGTAAGTAGTTGAGGGTTATTGCCCATCAGCAATAGCTAGGCAGTGCTGAGATTTGAACTCATGACCTTCCGATCACTAGTCCACTGTCTTAACCACTGAGCTACATCGGTTAAGACCACATGACCAGAATCTCATGATGCTTCGAGGCATTTCTGCGATACATGATATGAATCCTGAATTGTTTGCTGCCCCACAAAAAATATGAAAAGGTTATAACTTTAAACAAATAAACAACTATAACTATAGAATAATCTTTAAAAGAAAAAATTAATTAATTAAAAAAAAAGTAAAAATAAAGCACATGTTGGAAAAGAAACTATAAAACTATCAACGAACATAAAACTAACTTGACAGTTAGATATAAAAAATTTTAATTCTTTAACGTGTTATTTAAAAGGGTATTAGTAACAATATCGATATTATAATCGTAATCCTAGTCCATGAAACTGCTCATCGGTCACTTGTTCAATTACTTTTGGAACGATGAAGAAAGACTGTTAATGCGATATTTTTGTTAACTCAAGCTGGAAGTCTACACTTCGATCACATCTTGATTGCCTGATTTCAAATCCACTGCAGTGGTGTACAGAGGCCAGTGTCCAAATACTTATGGACCCGGGTGTGATTTCTTATCGGCGCTGAAACTTGGTGGTAAAAGAGCGCACAGGAAGTTGTAGGAGGCAGCCTGAAGTGTGTATTCTCTGTCTTGCAGTAAGCAGTAACAGCGTGTGTGTGTGTGTGTGTCATTGTGCACCACTCCCTCACAGACACTCCCTTTATTCCCTATCAGCTCACAGACAGTTTGCTCCATGTTTATTTCTCTCGGTACAGACGAGTTCGTTCGCAGAGCAAAGAATCAAGGTGAAACGGATTCGCATTTTTGATTCGTTTGTGAGTCGGGTTGGTTTCGCGCTGCACAGCGGGCCGAAGAAACAAAAAAGCCAAGCAGACATAAAACCCCTACTCCTGATACGCACACCCGTGATGCTCTTTGGACAGAAACATGCAACAAAAAAAAGGAAAAGTACACAGAATCGGCGCTAAATAAATGAGTAGGTAACTAAATAAATAATAGTTTATGCACGGCTCTGGTTCAGAGTTTGCACCTCACGGCTTGGTTTAGCAGCTCAGCAGCTCGCATTGATGCAAAAGACCTGTCCGAAAAATCCACGTCGGATTTGGTTCGCTTCCTGAGATCGAGTCGGTTCGGAGTCAAATGGACCGAACACTGAGAAACTGGATCCTGACCGGAGAAGCTTTGATGAATAAGGTGGAAAAGCACAGCGGGAAATCTGAGGGAAAATAACTGCGACCCCATGCCAAGGGGTTCACGTTGTTCGGCGAGTCAGTCATGATTCGCATAGATTTGACTCATGAAGTCACTGATTGACAGATACGCTTTGCATCACTTCTGTTTCTCGGTGACCTTTATCATGGAGCGTCGGGAACATCCTATTTTTAAATCAGGCTACCCAGAATCACATTCGGACTGTTCCTCTTTTCTGGTTACGGTAAATCACTCTGCTGGGAAGGTTTTCAGCTGCAACGCAAAGCGGACACTGCGGCAGCTCGGTGAAGGAGGATGACGAGGATTGAACTCCTGATTCACTCGCAGTTCTACTGTAAAGGATGGGGGTTAAAAAAAACGCTCAGTGGAAATGAGTCAACTCACTGACAAACAACATCACTACACTGATTCTTTCTAAAAAGAATAATAAATAAGCGGCCTTTTCAACATCTCCTGCATCGCCGTAGGGGTCAGGGGTCAAGTGTCTTACAAGCAGTAGCTACATCATAGACGTTAAACTGTCTGGGAGCTTCAGAATCTGGGCTGAAGTGTTAGTTTTCCATCATGAGGTGCTTTAAAATCACCACCACAGGCGTGCAGAGGAGGCAAGCCGAGATCATCTCCGCACTCTCAGGGTCGATCTTTAAAAAAAAAAGAAATTCATTATAAGGAAAGAGAGAGAGAAAAGAGAGGCACTCTTTCTCTTTTGGAAACTGGGGGGAGAAAAAGAAAAACGTTTAAAGTAATTAAATCTTAATGCTCAAAAACTAAAAACAATAGAGAGCGAAGAGGAGTTAAGATCTGCTTAAATTCTTTTGCTGTTTATGAATTTCTTCTTTGAAACTTTTCTCCATAACTAAATGTTTCCTGGAAGATGTTTTACACCTCAGATATCCGCCGGTCGACCGGCGTCATTCTGTCCTGCGTGCTTTCGGGCTCCAGTTGACGTCGTCGCGTTCGTCTTTTTGTCAGCAACACGCTAGCTAGCTCGTATCGGCCAGCAGTGATGATCACGATAAAGACCAATTCATTATTTCATGTCTAAAGGCTCATTTTTGATCCTGAGTGGAAGTTGGATGGTTAATTGTGGTTTTCAACGATTATTTATGCTCAGGGATCGTGTACACAGATGCGCGGTGACGCAGGACGAAACGGAGCGAAAAAACAAACCCGGGGAACGTTAACTACAGAACCCGCTCACGCACAGAGCAAGCTGTACGAGCTCGTGGTTTATCGACTGCGTAGAATAAACTACATTTCTCTTTTATAACCTCACACGCGCAGTTTTCTGGGCAGCGGATCAGAGACGGCAGCTGAATTCTGAAGGGGGCCGTACGACTCGTCCGGGTTTGTTCGCGGGAAAAAGGCAGCTGTCCAGGAACAATGAGCATCTTGTTTAGCATATAAAAGCCGCCGCGGCGTCCGTCTCCTCTGACTGAATAGATACAAAGTAGATTTAAACCTGGATGAAAAGACGGAGCCACCAAAGAGCGGGAAGCACGGACAAACCGGAAATACGATTATTTGGCTTTATTTGCTTACTATAAGTCAAGTCCTCAGCAGGAATCCGACGTTAGACTCGTCTGCTTGTGTAACTGTCCTTCTTCCATCCGGCTGTTTTACGGAGCTTCCTGGCTCTTTATCTCCCAAAGGTTTGGGGTCACCTACTCTTTTTCATAGGTTTTTTTTGCTTTCTACGTTGTAAAACATTACTGAATGCATCAAAACTATGAAGCGACACGTATGGCATATACTGAATTATGTGGTAAACTAAAAAAACTAAATATGTTTCATATTTTAGATTCTTCAAAGTAGCCACCATTTACCGTGATGATACAATCGGCATTATCTTAACCAG
>JAQQZU010027143.1:8261-28750 GCA_030068025.1 Parauchenoglanis punctatus | reverse complement strand
AGTTTCCATACCAGACAGTGATGCAGCTGCTCAGAATGCTCTCAATAGTCCCTCTGTAGAAGGTGGTAAGGATGGGTATTTTTATCACCTTGATTCCAGTTTCAGCCAATTCAAGGCAGTCTTGAATGGCTCCCTCGTTATTTTACACAATCTAATCAAGGCAGAACAAACTATTCTGTTTTAGAACGAGGTTGAGACACCTCAACAGCTGGAACTTGCAAAATATGTCCATACATAGAAAATAGGTGACATGGACATTCATATTATTATACTGCAATAGATTGATTGACACTAAGCTAAATAAGATTTTAAGCATTAATTTCCCTTACACTCCCGCTGCTCAGTTTTATGCTTACATTAATGCCAGTGGAAGTTTAGAACTCTTCAACTATGGAATCAGCAGAACGTTTGTGACCTTTATGCACCGTGGACCTTAGTAGACGTTGACCCCACTCTGTGACTCTACATGGTCTTCCGCTCTGTGGCCATTGTTCCTAAATGCTTCTAGTTGCCAATTTCCACTTACAGTTGACAACGGAATATCCAGAAGGGATGAAATTTCATCAACCTTCTTAAGTCTCTGAGTTCTTCAGAATGACCCATTTGTTTTCACAAATATTTGTAAATGGAGACTGCATTGCTAAGTGCTTGATTTTATACACCTGTGGCAATGGATTTATTGAAACACCTGAATTCAAGAATTAAATGATGTGCCGCAATCTGTTTATCCTTATAGTGTGTGTGGGTATCAGATACCCATCAAATTCGGAGACCTCATTGACTTTCCGGAAGTCGTTGCATAGCTGGAGGCTTCCATCAAGTTTGGGCACCACGATGATAGGGCTGGACCAGAGGCAAGTGGACTCTTCGATGATGCTGTCTCGAAGCATTTGGGTGACCTCTGCCTCTATACCATGACACCGGGCATCCGGCACTCAGTAGGGCCGATGCCGAACAATAACTCCGGGAGGGGTTTTGATGCTGTGTTGCGCTGCGTTGGTTCGCCCAGGCTTGGAGGAAAAGACATACCGATACTGCATCACTAACTCATCCGGGTCCTGACGCTGGGATGGTGAGAGCTCTTCTTGACGGCCTCCGGGGTTCCTGCAATAGAAAAAGCAGAGGAGAGCGCCGGCTTGGGTTCTGTCCACCGTTTTAGTAAATTAACATTATATAACTTGTTCAGCTCGCTTACCTGGCTGCTGTAGGTGGTAGTTGACTGGTCCTTCTTGCCCACCCACCATGTATGGGCCCTGCCAGTGTGTGAGGAATTTACACGCGGAGCTGGGGACTAGGAGCAGCACTCTTTCGCCAACCTGGAACTTGCGGATTTGAGTTTGGATGTTATAGACCCTTTGCTGCTCCTGCTGGGCCACCACCATGTGTTCTTGAACTACGGGACCCACCTTCATGATCCGCTCCTGCATCTCCCCCACATGCTCGACTTAGCAGTCAACTGTTGGGCTTCCCAGGCTTCTTTAGTGACATCCAGCAGCCCCCTGGGCCACTATCCAAACAGAAACTCGAACAGAGTGAACCCCATCGAGGCTTGAGGTGTTTCACGGACGGCAAAGAGCATGTATGGGTGGAGCAGGTCCCAGTTCCATCCCTTGCTCTCGACGACCTGGTGCAGCATGCGTTTCGAAGTCTGGTTAAACCTCTCCACCAGGCCATCAGTTCCCATGTGTGAAGAAGTAGGCATCTGCCCTCCAGTGGGGGTCTCTTCCTCCTCGATCCACAGCACCTGGGCCCAGCAGTGTTTCAACCACACGTCCTCCTTCTGCTCCTGGCCAAAGTTCCCCTCCCGGCCAACCTGTTGGCTCACACACAGAAAAGGGTTAGAGTCAAAGGGGAGCTCACCTTCTGGGTCGGCCTCAGCCATGGCATTGTTGGCGAGGAGGATTAGCGGCTGTCGCACTGGAGGATCTGCGGCGGGGGCGGCGTCTCCGATGGCGTGACACTCTTCTCTTCTCGGCTTTGTCTCTGAGGGCCTCCTGTAGACCAGGCCAGTCCTGACCTATGACAAGGGGCACAGGAAGGGATGGAACTAGTCCAACAGTCACGGCCCACTCACCTTTTTGATGCCCCAGGCGGACTTCGGTGGCCGTCACCTCCCGTACATCCCCATGGATGAATGTAAGGATTGCTCCTTTGGTCTTCAGGCCAGGAGGTGGCTGGCAGCGCTGTCGGCCACACCAGGGTGATGCTGCCGCTGGTATCCAGGAGGGCCGTGACTGGCTGTCCCTCTAGGCATAGGGTGGTTGTGCGTGTCCCTGGGGCTGGCTTATCATGGATGTTACACACTGCCATCCTTGCTCTCGGGGCGGCTGGCCTATCCAGTATGAGACGTCCCTCCCAGAAGGCACAGGTAAGAGTCCTCATGGCCAGGGGGCCAGCCGATTCGGCGGGGGTTGGGACCACTGCTGACCCGGTCTCCACGCCAACGGAGAATGGTCGGGGCCAAAGGCAGGACATCTCCAGCGTCAACAGGGCCGTCTCCAACGCCTCAGCTAGCTCCCACGTGTTGTGCCCAGCTGACAGCCTGTTGTTTGCTGGGGAGGCCTCGGAGGAATCGGTCAACAGTTACTCATTGGATGACTTCCTCAGAAGTGAACTGGTCCGGCTGTAGCCATCTCTATGTGGTCCATAGGAGTTAGTCAACATGGGCCCGCAGCTCCCTATCCTGGCGGTGCAACGGTGGAAGGCTGCGGCCGCTCTACTCACGGATAAGCCACAGCATGCGAGTATCTCAACCTTGAGTACTGCATACATGGACACCTCCTCGGGAGGTAGGGCATAGTATGCACACTGTGCTTCTCCAGTGAGGAGATTGTCTGGAGCATCAGCCACCCCTCCCACATGGCTGTCTGCTCAAAGGCCCCCAGGATGCCTCGACGTCATCATCTGCAGTCATCTTGGCTAGATGGCAGAACACTTCCTGAGCCGGTTCTGCAGAGCCATGGCAGCGGAGAGCATCCGTAGTGTGGCTAACTCCTGGGTCATTGTTCATAGTCACTCCATGAGCTCCTGGTTCACCCGTCCTTGCTCTAGGTTGGCTTCCAGGAGATGCCACACCACGGGGTCGATGGCCAAGGCGGTCGGCTGGGGTTGGTCATTGCCTGTTCCCATTCTCCACCAATTTAAGCGAGTACACCAGACGACAACCAAAACAGAGCCAGGAGGCAAAAAATGTCTCAAGATTCCACTCGTGATTTATTTACAAAGAAATTTGCAAAACAAAGAAGAAATAAAGGTTACGTGACAACAATAATCCCAAACTGTGCTTGTGCAGTGCAGTGTCTTTGGTGTGCATGTGGCCGTGAATCTTGCTTCTGGGTTAGACTCCAGCCACTCAGGGAATCCTATATGGCGTGTTAGCCAGCAGCACATTAGCAGCAGTGATCCTAATGGAGAGTCTGTATAAAAAATAACAAGGGAGAAAGGGAGACAATCGTTACAAACTTGTCTCCTACCTCACTTGCTGTCCGTTGTTGCCACTTCCCTTTTATGGTCCACTGTCACGGGCTGGAGAGTGGCTGGAGATTTCCTTCCAGCATGTGTGATTGGTTAGCCGACCCTACCCCTCTCATTACCCTGAGCCTACGTTTTGCTAGGATTCCCCAATTTCCTCAGGGAAATCCCGCCGGGGAGGAACGCTTGCTTGTAGAGGACTGCAATGTGGCATAGCCACAAACATCACACACTGTAATCCTGGAGACGCTTGGTTACAAAATCAAGACCAAGTATGTAGAGTGCCCACCATGGAGAAGAAGGTTGGAAGCCAAGATCAGGAAATCCTGGAGATCAGCCAATTCACAGAAGTGCAGAAATGAGTTATGAGATACAGGTCCTGTGCCATAAAGAAGTACTACAAGATGTCCATAAGTGAGGCTTTGGGAAACTGTCAAACAAAGATTCACAGCTCTGGCCACAAGGCTGAAGAGATACACCAGAGAAGCAGAGGCCAAAAGAAGAAATGGTCTTGTCTCCAAAGAACCATCTAGGCTGTATTCACAGCTGCAAGGGAACAACAGCAGAGGAAGATTAAATAAAACCAGAACTGAGACTGAGAAATACTGGAAGGACATATGGGAGAAGGAGGCATCACATAACACATAACACATCACATAAGTGGCTGGAAGACCTAAGAGCAGACCATAGTGATCTCCCAGAAGAAGAACCAGTCACAATCACCAAGGCAGATATCCAGCAACGAGTTCCAGGCATGAAGAACTGCACAGGACCAGGACCTGACATGACATACAACTACTGGTTGAAGAAGCTAAAAGCACTCCATGACCGCCTGGCAGCACAAATAAGTGAGCTGCTAACAACTGGCACTCAACCAGATTGGCTAATGCAGAGTAGGACTATGCTGATCATAAAAGATCCCAGAAGCATACACTGCCATTCAACTACAGGCCAATAATCCTCTCAGGCATCATAGCAGAGAAGCTAGCCAGACATGAGTCAATACATGAGCAAAGCTCAGAAAAGAATTGGGACCAACACCAGAGGGTCAAAGCACCAGCTACTTGGTTGATAGAGCAATCACCCAAGACTCAAAGACTAGGCAGAACAACCTGAGCACAGCCTGGATTGACTACAAGAAGGCTTATGATTTGATGCCCCACATGTGGATACTGGAATTCTTGGCAGAATACAAGGCTAACAAGGCACTGATAAGTTTCATCAAGAATTCGATCAAGGCTTGTGGAGTAATGGAATACATGTAATGGCGTTATGTAATTAGGATACAAAAGAGGTAACCATTCTGTTATAGTTACAGAAAAAAATGCTGTAATCAGATTACAGATACATTTAGTAATAATGTGGATTATTTACAGGATTACAATTTTAAAATGCTTAAGGGCAACAACTAATCAACAAAATCAAGTAAAATCAATAATAAAATAAATTGCCAATAATTTCATTATTAGTTCATCTGCGTTATGAAGCACACTCACTATGCCACCTCATAAAAACATTTGAGTGAAATGGTGGAAAAGAAACATCAGTAGGACTTTTCTATGGGATGGAAACTCTATCCTGCTGGCCTCATGACAACTTGTGTTTTAATGTGAGTAATATTATCATTCCTTTGTGGGAATGTAAGGAGAAGCATGATGCCCCTGCTTGAATTGTCCATAACAGCTTTATGTTTTCTTAGAAATCACATAGTGAAGCTATATGAGTCAATTAGCTTAAAAAAGTAAAACGGTAACTAGCCTATTTTCTGACCCAGTAGTGCTGATAAACAATTGTGTATTATTGACATACACAATATACTCCATGTATGTTTTGTGTGTAAAGGCTCCATCCTGCTTTCAGTTCACATGTCGATCCCAGAAAGAGTCAATTCAATTATCTCAATTCATTAATCAAAAACTAACTGAGATGACATAAGGAAGAAACATTGAGAAGAATCAGACTCAAAAGGGAACCCATCCTCATCTGGGTGACACAGAAAAGTGCAATTATAAATAACTTGCTTCAATAACTGTGTGCTATATGGTCAAAAAGTGCAATTATGTAGCCAGAAAATTCGATAGTTTTAAAATTAAGTTTATTATGTTAAAGTTATCAACTGTTCACTGCTAGAGACTTGAGTGCAAAACTTTTCGTTGCAGTCCTGAAGTTATTGTGGCAAATGTAGGCCTAAGCCACCATAGCAAAACTGTTTGTTTCAACTTGCCGTCCAAAGCCATCTTCGCAGTTCATAAGATAAGATAAACCTTTATTAGTCCCACAAGTGGAAAATTTGCATTGCCATGGCGGAAAGTGGACAGAAACAAAGAGCAGCAAAAATTAAAAACAATGGAGTAGAATAAAGAATAAAGTATAATAAAAATACAGATGTACACTCCAGGTACACAATGGAGTGACAAACATTGACACAAAAGCAATAGTAAATAAATTGAACATTTGCAGCAGAAAAATTGCACCCAACTAAAAAATTGCACGTACGAGTAAGAGAAATTAAGAAAGAGTAAGAAAATCAGAAATTGCACAAAAATTGCATATAGATTGCACATTTAGATTGCACATAAAGTAAGAAAAAACAGAAATTGCACATTAATTGCATATAGATTGGACATTAATTGCACCAAAGTATTAATTGCACATTTGTTGCATCAGGAATTGCACATTAATTGGATATAGATTGCACATAAAAATGGTGCATCAGAAAATTGCACCTAAGTGAGATTGCACATAAGAGATATAGCATGGTGTATTGGATGTGTGTATGTTTGTTTGTGCGTGTATGGTCATCAGCAAGGTCTCTGTTGTGGAGACTGACAGCGGTTGGAAGGAAAGACCTGCGGAATCTCTCCGTCCCACATCAAGGGTGCAGCAGCCTGCCACTGAAGGAGCTGCGTATCTAAGTGTATCTTTACCGAGGAGCGGAAGGAGTCAGGATCAATGTATTAATTTTGTATTTCATGGGAAATACAAATAAAGAAGAATGAAAAACAAATGGCCTTTTCCAGTCTCAGTAGCATGTGTAGCTTGGCAGAGAGAGAGAGAGAGAGAGAGAGAGAGAGAGAGAGATGTTAGCATGATGTTAACTAACTTGTTAGCCAACTTGGCTTCTGATTTACCCAATATAATATTTAGCCTAACGTTAGATTGTGCCCCTGTTACTAGTTAACCTAAGAACCAATTTTTTAAAATAGTTTTTATATTTATTTTTTAGATTTATGTTCACAAGGTGGCTCTTTCAGGTTTTGAAATACAGCTTTAAATTCAGTATGAAAACCAGATGTTGACATCACAAGCACTGATCCTTATTCAAGTTAGCTTGCTAAAATGTCAAAAGATAGAAAAAAGATAAAAACACATACCGTATTATTCTAAAATATGTAGAATAAAGTTTCCAACTATGTGCGTAGCATATGTAGCACATTTTATCTTGTTGGGTTTTTTTTTTAATAGAAGGTGATACTCTTACAGAAGGCACTTATAGGTGCTATAAAGCACAAGGCATAACTATAAGGCACAAGACTTGTAGAATGTGATAGTCAGGGTCTGATACTGTCGAGTGTGTGGGACCCTAAGTACCTAAAAATATTTTAAAGACCTGGAAATGTTTATGATCAAAATACATTACATTTGTGTCTGTAAAAACAACACCAAAATACTGGTTCATTGAGCTTAATAGGCACTTCTTTTAATTTCTCTTAATTTTAACTTTTCTACTATTTCTTGTGAAACTAGTTTGGTTTTATTCACTATTATGTTTTTCTCCTCACTGTGAAGACTGAAGATGATCTGCCCCTCGCTGCACGCACAGCGAGCTTTGTGACCTCGGCCGCATTCGCCGTGCTCTTGATTTCTGTCATTGATTGCGCTGCAAAACACACTCCCGCATTTTGCCACGAACTACAACCTAGGACTACAATTCCCATAAGCACTTCCATCCATCCATGATGGCTGACACACACGCTTGGCCCTGTATCATGTGACTGTAAATCAGATGCAGGTGCATCCTATACACACACTTAAGCAGCAGTTTAAAAGGACTCTAATTATCACAGAAACTTTGCGAAGCATTAGTTTAGTTCATGTGTTTGTATTGCCAAGCCTTTATAGTACGTGTTCACTATCCTGTTTTTTTGGACTCTTTTCTCTGTATGGATATTGGGTTTTTTGCCTTCCCTACTATAAGATTTGAATCAGGTTCAATCTCTGTAAAGCTCAGCAACCTTCTCTCCTCTCTCTCTTCCTCAGTGTGACAAACGCTTGGAGAATGAGCAAACAGACACAGCGTCGTGTTAAACTCAGTCTAAATTTATTACAGAAAATCTAGAGGTATTTATACATGGAGATGTGTGTGTGTGTGTGTGTGTGTGTGTGTGTGTGTGTGTGTAGAGTCCATTCTCAAGAAAATAGATACACAGGACAGCTAAACAGCTGGTGAAAAAAACAAGATAAACATGAACAAGTGGATGCTAAAGTGGATCTACCAGGCAATTCATAAGGATGCTTACAAGACAGCCTCCACCCAAGTATCTGGCAGGCTGAGAAAGAGGCAACCGCTCCTGAGCCCCCTCCAGTGGCCAAAAGGGACCGCTCTCATATCTTTGAGGTTTATGTTGTCGCTTCTCTGCCAGGTTTCTAGGATTATGCCAAGTCCAAGCCTATGCCAGAGTCCAAGTCCATGCCTGAGTCCAAGTCCATGTCCATACCTGAGTCCAAGTCCAAGTCCATTCCGGAGTCCAAGTCCAGGTCCGCACCTGAGTCCGAGTCCGCGCCTGAGTCCAGGTCCAAGCCCAAGTCTGTGCCTGAGTCCAAGTCTACATCTGAGCTGGTTCCTGTCACAATCACAAGTTCTGTACCAGCCACAGTCGCAGGGCCAGAGCCAAAGCCCGCTTCAGCCACAGTCGAAGTCACCATGACACTGATAGCTTCTCAAATTAATTTCATTTTTTTCAACTTTTTTGTTCCTAAATTATCATCCCCATTGGCATTAGAAGAAAATCTTGTAGGAAAATCATACAGGCATTATAATGAAATGTTGCTTAGAAGACCCATTTTGACACTACAAGTGCCTCCCAGTTTTTAATAGAATCTGATATCATGTCCAGCAATCATTCTGATCTTTCTGGAATGGAACAAACCCAAACACTAAAGTAAATGTGTTAAAATATTATTATATAAATATTGTTGTAAATACGTTTCTTGATTTGGGATAGGCATCTTGCTGTGAAACAGTTAGCTTTCTTAATCAGTCACATTTGATAGAAGAAAGAAAGTTTGTCAGAAAGTTCCAGGGGCCATATAGTTAGAGTTATTGATTGAGTACTAACTATATATGGGAGAGTATGTAAGATATGGGAGCAGTGGTTAATGCTCTGGATTACTGATCAGATGATGAGAGGTTCAAGCTCTAGTACCACAAAGCTGGCACTGTTGGGCAAGTTCTGTTCCAGGGGGCTGTATCATGGCTGACCCTGTACTCCTATCCCAATTTCCTAACAAGCTGGGGTGTGCAAAGAAAAAAGATTCAGTATAATGTAATGTATATTGTGACAAATCCTTCCTCTGCCAATCATCTAGCAGTAATAGGACCACTGTGACATAAGTAACTGGTGTTTCTGGCAAAACTGTTCCTTTAATAAAAAATAATTTTTATACCTTAGACCCTAAATAGTGTATTTACAAACTGTAATACAGTGTATTTACTGGACTTACAGTGGGCCTCATATATCAGTCTTTTAGTAAAGTTTTTTGTTTAAGCAAAATCAAACTAAAATTTTCAACTGAGTTTACAAAAGTTTCAGAAATTATTTTCTCTGTACTGACATGCATGTGTTGATCACCTGTAAAGTACAAAGTGTGTCTGTGATACAGCCCTGATCTAGTGAACTAGACTTCAAAGCACTTCTATAAGTTGTTCTGGATAAGGGCATCTGCAAATTCTGTAAATGTAGTTAAATAAGTCAATAAGTTTACATATGTTCTTATGCCTAAATTTATACACACTCAGAAGCATAAGATATGAACTTTTTTCCGAGTGTACAGAATTTTCACTAATACAAAATGTCATGTGTAAACACTTGTTTAAACAATTTACAAATACATCTGTTTATATCCAGCTTGATAAATGATGCCCAGTATTGCTCAGCCTTGGTGGTGAATGTCGCAATCCCATCGTTATTCATGAGGGAGATTGCGATCAGCCTGGAGCAAGAGGCTTAAAGGGACACTACAACATGTGTACTCAAGTTGCTTTAACCATATAAAGTTCTTATTCATAGATGAACAGTGCTGTTGACACAGTGGACTGGAATTGGAAATGCTCAGTGTGTGTGTGTGTGTGTGTGTGTGTGTGTGTGTGTGTGTGTGTGTGTGTGTGTGTGTGTGTACATGCGTGCATGCATGCTTTTGTGTGAGAGACAGACTGTAGAGGAGATCGAGGGGGCACTGGGCAAAGATTTTTACCCAAGTCTGTGTGAGGAGCGTGGTCGCTGGGAGAAGGAGCTGGCAGGTTTACAAGAAGAAAATGAGAGTTTGACAGCGATGCTGAGCAGCAAAGATGAAGAGCATAACCGCACCAAAGCCACCATGAGTGCCATTCGTGAGGAGAGAGACCGCCTTCGCCGCCGTGTAAGTCAAAAACCATCAAAACATCAGTGACTACTGAGGGTGAATTAAGAGTTTCCAAATGCATTTACCTTATCTGACTATTTATTAATTTACTAATAACCAAAGGTGTGTTTTTTTTTTTTTGTTTGTTTTTTTACATGTCATGATTTCGGAGGTTACTGAGGTCAGAGTGCAGGGTCAGCAATTGCACGTTATTGCTGAGGGTTTAGAAATTTTCTTAATGCACTTAAGAACAGTTACAGAACTCCCAAATGTCTGGTCAAGAGTATGGTTTATACAAAGAAATGCATACTACTTATAAACCTTTATAGTAGAAAAGTCTGAAATGCATATATACATCGCTGTCATATTAATATGATAGAGAATATTTTTTAAGTTGCCACACATTCCCTAAAATTCATGCAACAGTATTCATTTTGGTAATTTTGTCCTAGTAAAGCAGTTTGAAGTTCCAGGGTTTCTTTTGCAGTTTAATCTACATTAATTTACTTAAAAACTGATTTTAAAACAAAGATGGAGATGCCAAGCATAGAAACCTCTGTACTTCTCACTATTAACACTGCTAAAGTTCCATGTCACTGCCAAAAAGGAATCAGTGCTGTGTCTGTGACAAACATGTGCAAAAAATCTTCTTGCAGTAAATCCGCAATTGTTAGGTGAACATTTCTCTCATTCTTCTATTCAATAAACAACTGTTTATTTAACAAGAGGTCTTGCCTACTAACAAAATCATTAGTTTTTTTTGGTTGACTGTTTCAGTGTTTAGTTAAGGTTTTGGGTTTACAGTGTCTACCAGAAGGTTCCATATAAATTTCTTGGAAACTGTTCTAACAGATTAAACTACTTTTAGATGAACGCATGAACTCACAAGTTCCAGTGGACCTTATATGGAAAGTGATTAAACTTTACTCTCGCACAGTGCTGCATTGTTTAGGTTAAAGTTAGGCTATGGGTCAAGACTTGAATGTTCATTTCCTTGATCCCAATGGATACATTCTTTTTTTTGTATCCATGTCTAAAATATTTCTGTTAACATGGTAAAATAAATGTCAGTAGGGATTTGTTCACATTTTGTAAAAAACTTAAAGTCTATACAGGCTATATGATGTGACAAGAGACAACAGGGCATACTTTTTAAACACTTTTTATTGCAAAATTTTTAACTCTCTCATTTTGATATCAATGCTCCTGTATGTATATATGCTTCTTATGTATATAGAGCATTTGTTACTTCCACCTCTATAGAGAAGCCATGTACCAAACATATCACACACTGAACTGATTGGTTCTTGTGTGCTTCTCATTTGCGTGAAGTTGAGAATGAGAATTCGCAATCTCAATTTTGCTTGCCTAGGTGAATTCGCTCCTCTTAGTCTGGTCGGTGTGATAAAACCTAATAATATAATCTAAGGAATAAAATCTTTGATAGGTTAATGTTCATGTGGGTTCATGCTTATCGATAGCAAGTGTTCATGTGCAAAAACGTAAAACAGAAGTAGGGCCTCAGGATAGATCAGGCACATCTGAAGAGCAGAAGGAGTCAGGATCTCTGGTATCTCATTGGTAGGGTGTGTAGCTCATGAGAGAGGGGGGAAGAGAGAGAGAGAGCACTGATTATCTGTATGCTCATGTCATGTAATGGTTAAAGAAAATGTACATTTAGTACAGACTGCAAGCAGGGACTCTGGCAAGACTATCTATAACTAGCAAAAATAAAGGGGAGTGCCAAAAGATAACACAGATATGAGGGGACCATAAGATATACAGTGGTTAGCCACTTCTCTGACAGCACTTAAAGTTTTTCTTCTTCTTGAGCATCACATTAAGAGCTTGTTTCAAAGCTCCATTATTTCTGTTATCAGTATTGTCATCAGATGTCATCATGGCCTGAATAATTGCACTAAGGACTTTGTCTGGATCTCTTTGCTTTGGTGAATATGCATCAGATCCACCAATGCTCTCTTTAGTTTTTGCACTTGTTACCAGTGGCTTTTTTCTCATATCTGAGCTTTCTTGATTTCCTCTATGCACCACATTTATTTTTTAGCTATGCCTCAAATCTGAGACAACTTGTTTTGAAGTTGCATCAATTAGTTGGGTTTTTGATAATGTCAGTTCAAACATCAGCTGTCTTACACACATTTGAAAGATAATACAGAACAGAGACACAGACATAAATGTTTCAACACTTTTTATACTTCTGCAGGAATTCACTTTAAAGGCTTTCTTCAGACTTCCTTCAGACTAATATCTCATGACTTATTTACATATATAATCTATTTCTTTTGCAGTGCCCATTCATACTTGCAGTCACAGCTCTCCCCACAGCTCTCACAGCAACAGCAATTCAACATTTGACAACAACTTTCAACATTTTACACAGCAAATCCATTCACTCATTCATTCACTAAATCTTCACCAGGATGTATTTTCACTTAAATGGCTTTAGATTTTTAATCCCATAGACATGAGTTTCATGTAGCATGTTTGTAGACACTGAGACACACTAAAATGCGACTCAAACTTAAAATTTCCTTACTCTTTTCAATTTCTCTTTCTCCCATTGTCTCTGTCTCTCTGTAGGTGCGGGAGCTGCAGACTCGTCTACAGAGTGTCCAGTATGGGGGGGGTCAATCCAGTCCAGGTCACATGGCTCCCGCTGGACGAGCCATCAACCCAAGCACAGGAGAGCTGAGCACCAGCAGCAGCAGCAATGACATCCCTGTGGCAAAGGTCTCTCACACACACACACACACACACACACACACACACACACACACACACAATGGTTAACTTCAATGTAGTATGCACAATTACTGTGCTCTGCCCCTTTTTTCTTTTCTAATTCCTTCATTCTTTTGTTTAACTCTCTGGAAGCCAAGACCCTAAATGATTTGGACGATACTACACTTGATGCTTATCAGCAAAATCGGTTTCTACAGTGAAAAAAATATTTGTAAGCCCCATGCTGGATATGTAGATTCCATATTGCTCCTGAGCAACGCTGGCAGAGGGTTAAAATACTTTGTCCTTCTCACTCTGTTGGCCCATAAGTGCAACATACAATTACAAATTAAAAACACCACAGCAAATTCAGAAACCAAAAACTAAGCCAAAAACATGATAGAAAATCAGAAAACACAACAGCAAAACCTTAAACACACCAACGTGAATTCAATCTGGTGGTGGGAATGCAAGGTGCCAAGTGGGAATGTGAGGCCAGTGAGACATTTCTCAGTGGGAATGCCAGGTACAAAGTCAGCTGAACCATCTTTGTCATCCTTTTCGTCATCACCATGAACATTATTGTCAAGTCAGCAGAGGTTGAAATTAGAGTTCCCCTGACAAACCAATATGCAGCAGTCACCAAGAAGAGCATGGATTACCTGACTGTCACCACAACATCAGTTTCTTGCAGCAGCTTGTACAAGGCCTTGAGAAGTTCAAGTCCAAGTTAGGTCTGTTGTAGTGAAAACAGGTAAAGGGTGACACATTACAATACTGTTCAACAATTCTTACATTGTTACATCTCTCCTGTAGAGCTACTAGATAACTAGGGCACTTAACTATTGATTAACTACTGATCACAGTGACATTTAATTCCAAATAGCAAAACCTGCCATACTAGTTGATCTACTACTCAACTATCTTTTTTACCAGTACACTGGCAGTACGATTCCTCTCTAAATTGTCTTACTGGACATTTTTAATCAGTGTAAGTGAATGAAATATTTTATCACCACAAGGCTGTTATAGCATTAGTCAGGAGACTCTTGGCTTTCATTTTGAATAATTCTGTGTCTGTGTGTTTATCTGCTGGCATGCAGGGTGGTGATGAACAGGAGGGGTGTGAGCCTACTGCTGGGCAAACAGTTCACTCCTCTTCACAATAACACTGGTGAAGATCATAATGGACATCACAACTAAAGCTTATTTGACAGTAAAACACTGTGTACACCTTCCATGATAAAAATTATAACATTTAAACCAGGCCAGACTTAAAATTTTTTATAAATGTTAAATTCCTTGCTTACCCATAAAGACAAAAAGTCAATTTGTTGCAACAGCATTATTGAAGAAAAAAATGCAAAGTTCCACATTTAGTCACAGATGTCATCTTTGAAATGCTTTAAGTGTTTTGGTATCCCAACATTCTTGTAGGTTTACAGTAAATTCTTCAGTGAATATCCTAGCTAAAGCAGCCCTGATGCTTGCATGAATTTTGGTATACAAGTCTGCATTGTGGGTTGCCAGTGCATACCAAAAAGGGGGCACAACACTGTTGTCATCACAACAAAGTTAAGCATAGTTTGTGCCATATCATGCCATCTGTCATGCATAAGTTATGAACTGGGCATTCACTATTTGTACATAAGTTGCGACAATGTCATGCCTGGGCATGTCTGTGCACTAAGTGGCATGAATGATCACTCAGTGACAATAGTGTTTGGGGTTCAACAGCCCACTCCTTGAAACACTATGGTGGTCACTTGGCTGCGGGCATTATTGTTGACCATCAGCGGAAGTCAGAGGAAGAGGAGAAAAGAAGGAGCGAAGAAAGAATCCCAGGCATACAAAAAGAAACTAAGGAGTGTGTAGGTCAAAGATTGGCTGACCATGCTGTGTGGAAACTATGCACAATGTATGAATGCCAATATGCACCACTGCATTCCACAGGTGTTTACATTGTCAAAAATTCCCATGCAATGGCAAGCAGTGACAGTGACAGTTGTTGCAAATAGGTTACGTATACGTTTGCTGCAGGAGTTGAAGTAATTGTTAGATACCCACAAGCTAGTGGCTCAGTTCTAGTGAGAGCAGAATAACTACCATAGTTCAATAGGTCCGTCCTCCTGGATTGACACCCACAGGGACCAATAAACAACTCCTCAGCAGCTGCAGAGTAGATCACTAGTTGGCTTTGGTTTGTTGGTGCTGGGACATACTTAGAAACATTCATAAGTCAGAATCAGGAACCAGGAGACCAGCCAAGAGCCAGGTTGTAGAGGAATAGGACATTTACTGTGTGCGCAAAAATTTAAATAAACAAGGGGAATCTGTGGTTTCTGTGCTACATGCTACATGAAACTCATGTCTATGGGGTTAAAAATTTAAATGGTTTCTGTCTCCAGACTATGTTTGATAGCTGGTCTGGTTTGGCCAGGTGTGGTCAGACATGTCTCTCAAAACACACAGCTTAAATTCAAATATCTTTGGGTACAAGTTAACAACAAGATAAACCAAACAAACAAAATAGGGGGTGCCTTCTAAGCACTTATTCACACAACAAGGTCATAATCTTATTCTCAGAATAATGTTTACCTGTCACAGAGTTATAATTTGCAAGTCATCAAGATCATACTAATTTGAATAAAACTAAATTGAACATAACCAAATAAACAAGAAAAACGTCTCACAATCCCCACTGTTTGAACACTTGTAAAAGTGTTCATTATAGTAGGCTTAATATTCTTAAATTAAGCTACAATTAATAATCAATGGTTATTTTGATATCAATGGTGACACATAATACAACTAAGATCAACAAAAGTTCTCTACAATATTGCCACAAAGAGCCTAGACAGGGAGTTAACCAGATATTGTTCCATTCAATTAAATTCTGTTTTATATAACTGTGTACTATATAGTCAAAAGGTGCTAATTAATTTAATAGCAGCTTATGAGCATCAGAGTGACAAAAGTTTACACAAAGGTGTATCAACTGTTAACAGTTAAGTTATTAACTGTTCAGTGATGGAGACAAGGGTGCCAACTGTTCATAGCAATCCATCATAAGGATATCCAAGGAATAACATGTCTTTATGGATGTGGTACCATCTTCAGTAATGTTATAGTGAGCCTTAGGCTGTCTTTAGCCATGTGGGGCCTTCCTTCGAAGCAGTGAGTGATTTTCAGGTGACAGTAACTCCAAACAGAAATAGGACATCATACTGGACAAATTACTGTTGACCTGATCAATTTAATTGACATGGTTGTTCAAGTCATCTAGGTTTTTAACATATTTGGCCAGATATTTAGTACAGTTAGTGACATCTGAACAACACTCAGGACCTACCACAGCACAGGTATGTGATTGTAATGTAGTCAATACGACACCTAAGCCCTGAGCTGTATCATTAGCCAGTTTTTCTATTTCACAGGATAAGAAACAAATTTGATCTAGATGTATCATAGGTCCATAATTAGTAATTAGTGTACCTAAAGCTCTATTCCAGAAAGTTTGATTGCATTTGAGATATTCTACACAAGGTTTGTAATCTGCAGGTTTTACAAAGCAAGGCACCAAACGAATGCCCTGTTGAGCTCACTCTGGTGTGAACCGGATATTTTACACCATTTACTTCAAAGGTGAATAGAGTGTCTATTTCTATAAGGATATAGCAACTCATATAATCACTCTTTACAACTGTGGTGAGCAGAAAACAGAGAAATAACAAATGTATCTTACTAACATTAGCAATAAAACACTACCACAACATGGAACAAGTAACAATATTATTCACTAGCAATAAAATGCTAATACTACATGGAAAACACCACACTATCTTACATGGAAGCTATGACCTATAGTCATACAGCCAAAATAGCTAATCTGTCAGAGAGGAAGGGTAATGTTGTCCACCTGCAATGGTTTGAATGGTCCTGCAGGTACAGGTGTGGGTGGTCAGATCTCACCAGCAGCAATGTTGTTAGCTTGGAGCAACATACAGTGACTGTGACTGTGAAAGAGACCATGGATTCGTTTACCCAAAATGGCAGCAATGTATCAGGAACAGCATATCTTACACTTAGATCCAGATGCCAGCAGAGGCCAGATGCACACCCTGGTCCATACAGGAGCAGCCCTCTAATGCAGAAGCATCAGAGTGTGTCTGCAGCAGTGAGGAGAATACCTGCTTGATATCAGGACTATCGTAAGAGGTTTTAATGGCTGCAACCGACACATCAGAATACTAATCACCTTCTTCACTCTCATCTTGAGCATCAAACATTGCAGTCATCATTACCAATGAGGGTTTGATCATTTAAGGCTAATGTAAGGAGCTATGAGAGTAGCCAGCCAGTTGTCCCCATCTCTGGGTAGTGACGGCAATCAAACAAGCTGAAGACAAGAAGGAAATGACAACATGACTGCAATGTACATACTGTAATAACATGACTCATGTTATGACTCATGATTTCATGCCACTCCGCTTAAGATCAGCTTATTTCCACCTACACATGCTTATATTGCTGGTGCTTACAACAGCCCAACATCACTAGAACGTTGCTAGAACTTTCACACTTAGTTTGTTGACTATATGCCAGTTTGGATGCACTCTATTTCACAACAGATATGTGCGGTTTCACAATGGTGCCTCTTTCATAAGTAATAAAACTCTGACACTTCACTCAGAGTACAGTTTCACCAAGTAGGGTTTTAAAATAAACAATACATTTATACAGATCAGAATTTAAGTCACTGAGAGGAGCTTTGGTGCAAAAACACTTTATCAGCAGTGGTGCACAAACAGGCAGTGTACTGTCTCAGTGATTCATTCTTATTCTGATGACAATTAACAACTTTATGCCAGAATTCAGTTGAACCCTCAATGTTGCGAATAATCACATTGTGAATAAACACACTGCTTTGAGTCATAAGCATAGAATGCCATTGTCTGAACACCTGCATCGCTCCTTCAAGATCCTTTTACTTTGCACAAGCCAGGACTTGATCAACCCCAGCTGGGCCATCTGGGTGAGGGGGTCTGATTTCTAAAGACCCCAAACCCCCAAGGACCCCAGGAACATTACTAATGTATTTCAGCAAATCCAAAGGATGTATCTTCCACCTGACCTGAATCCATTTCACTTAATGTAGGCAAAACTGAAGGCAGCTACAGTAAAGGCCTGGCAGAGCATCACCAGGGAAGAAACCCAACATCTGTTGATGTCTGTGTTCCAGACTTCAGACAGTTAGTGGTTACAAAGGATTTGAATTAATTTATGACTTTGATGCCCTCAAATTAAATTTGTAAGTCTGCACTTCGATGTCCTGTTCATTATCAAATTTAATTTGCATTCCCGTCCAAAAGCATTGGAACAGTAAGGCCAATTCTTTTGTTTTTGCTGTATATTGAAGATATTTGGGTTTTCATCTCCTGATGTTTACATTTAGATGTTAACTTAAAACATAGCACCTTTTGTTTGAACCCAACTATTTTTTAGTGATCAAAATTATATTGCAGGATGTGATTGAAAGTTGTTTCATGTTGCCCTGGTGTTTGCTTAAATTGTTTGCTTAAACAATTAAAAGCAATTAATAGAACAATTAATTTGAATGTCTACTCTTGGTTTGAGCCCTGGATTCCAACTGTGAAGACTGCATTTGTTGTTAAAATGGATAAATTTACATGAAGACCTGGAAGCTGTCTATGGGAGAAAAGCAAGCCATTTTGAAACTGAGAAAGAGGGAATAAGCATTGGGTGTAATCAGTACACCAATCTGGTATGTCCTGAAAAAGAAAGATACCACTGACTAACTAACAACCAGACAGCGAACAGATCAGCCAAAGAAAACAACAGCAGTTGATGAGAGAGAAATTGGCTGTGAAGAAAAACCCAAAACAACAGTCAGTACATCACCAACAAACTCCACAGGCCAGGGGTTGATGGTATCATAATCCACCATTCAAAGCAGAAATATACAGGTCATTCCACAAGATACAAACCAATCAACTGCAGTAAGAATTGGAAAGCCAAATTGTAATTCACAAAGAAATATAGGGATGAGCTTCAAAGGTTCTGGAAAGTGATAGAGAAAGAAAGGATCTGCTCATGATCTAAAGCATAGAAGCTCATCAGTCAAGCACAGTAGAGGTAGTAATCTTTATTGATGATGCACTTCTTAATGGTAGCAGCAGAATGAATTCAGAAGTCAACAGAAACATAATTTCTGCCAATTTACAGACAAAGACATCCAATCTAATTGGGAGGAACTTCATCATGCAGCAAGACAATGATCCAAAACACAGTGCCAACCAAATAAGGGACTTCACGTCAGGGAATAAAGTGGAAAGTTTTAGAATGGCCAATATAATCAACAGACGTTAAGCCAATTGACCATACATTTCACCTCCTGAAGAGGAGACTGAAGGGAGAAACTCCCCAAACAAACAACTGACATAAGCCGTGGTGCAAGTCTGGAAAAGCATCACAAAAAAAATGAAACAGCTTGGTAATGTTAGTTGATCGCTAACTCTAAACCTAAATATGGATCTATTGGAAGCAAGGAATATGGAACCAAATATTAAGTATTATTTGCTTTAATTTACTTACATTTTTGCTCCCCAACCGTTGTCTGATACCAAAGGTGCCATTTTATAAATTTTGTAAGTCTAATAATATCAGGAACTCAAATAATTTTTGTTGTCTCATATTTATCTTTTGACCTCTAACCCAAATTTTTTTAGTGAAGCGAAATCAAAAGAATTGACCTTGCCATTCCAGTACATTTGGAGGGGGCTGTATTTAATTTCAGTCTCAATATACTGTGCTCAACAGCTAAAATAATAACAACGCTGTCAGTGTCCAAATATTTTAATCTCCCCGTGTGTATTACTATAACTAATCCATTTACTATATAAATCCTTTTTGTGTCTATGTCTTGCAGGTGGCAGAGAGAGTAAAGCTTTCCAAAACCCGGTCAGCGTCATCATCAATGGAGAGAGTCGTGCTGGGCTCAGAGATTAGCAGTATTGGGGTAAGGAGAAAGGGAGAGGGTTTGGGTGCCAGTTTACAGAGCCAGGGGTTGGTTGCCATTCCAAAGGAAGCAAGTCCATTTGACTGATACACACCACAGTTCTTTTATAGTCTTGTCTTTGAGAGAGCACATTCTTTCATAACACACTTTACTTTGGGGAGAGTCTTTTTGGGGAAATAAGCCACATAAGACAAACAAAGAGAGATTAATGGACAGAACATGACACAAGGGACTTGGAGGGGTGTAGCAGAATCACTGAATAAAGTGGCTCAGTTAAGGTGCGTTGTGTGAATCACAGCCAAGCAGATGTGTATATATATCCTATCATATATTTTAGCATATGCAGTATAGCAATCTACTCACCATAAAGAGGCACTCAATGCCATATGCCGTTTAGATAACAAAATTCATAAATTTGGACATTAATTATTAGTCTGAAGTTGGAGAACATTTTATCATAAAAGTCAATACAGCCTTTAAAAAGATAAAAATTCTGATGACCAAAAAGTTTCAGTTGATATAATTTTTTAATTGAAAATAAATAAATAAATAAATAAATAAATAAATAAATAAATAAATAAAAGGATAAATAAAAACAAGAAAAATTAAAATAGCT
>JAQQZU010026945.1:7268-28903 GCA_030068025.1 Parauchenoglanis punctatus | reverse complement strand
CTCGATGGCGGCGCTCACCGGCGGCGGGCTCAGGGTGAAGCCGGGCGAAGTGAGCCTGGCGCATCTGGGTTCTACGAAAAGATTGTGCGGGGTCTCACCTTGCTAGTCCAATGCGGTTGGATGTTGGATTGTCGCGCCAATCGGAACCGCGGCACCTTCATGGCCCGGCCTAATCTGATAGTCTGTGTCGCATGCCCATGGTCTTGCTTAGACGGTCTGACTTGAACGCGGCAATTCACGCACTCGACATTGATATCTGTCCGCTCGATATTATCGACGAGGCGTTAGCAGCCTTAGACCACTACGCCGTTCAAGAACTGACTCCAATATTACTCACTGATAGATGGGAACTGGACGAGCGACTCACCGACTTCGCCGCGCGTATGAGGTTGATAAAAAGGTCTCCTTTGACGGCAGAAACCTATGCACGTGAAGCCAACCTCTTTTCTCGTTACTTGCGTAGCCGCGGCAAAGACCTCGCTACTGCAAGCGAGGCAGATTTCTGGAGCTATCGCGCGCTGAGACTGCAAGGGCCTAGTACATCTAGACTGCAACCCAACACTTGGAACAAGGTCTGCGCTGCGCTCCTGGAACTGGCTCGATATCTAAAAATTTCCTGCGAAGAGTTGAAATGGAGCACCTTCCGCGCAAGCTACGAGTCGGATGACCGAGTTCGGATGATCTGTCTGGCTGATTATCTGACGTTCTCACGCATAGGGATGGGCACCGCGCCGCGCAGCCCTTTGCGCAATGTCGCTTTCTCCGAATTCCTCGTGACAACTGGTGCTCGATGTACCGAGAGCAGCTTGCTGCTTCGATATGAGCTCCCAGCGCTGCGAAGCTTCGGGACGAGTTTCTCTGTGGAGTTGGGGCTCTCGCCCCAGATAACAAAGCGACGGAAAGCTCGAAACATCCTCTATTCGAAGCGCGTTTGTCGCGACTTCATAGAGCCGTACATTAATGAAGAACGGTCCAATATCGTTGGCAAGACCTTGAAACGCTATTTTCCTTCCTCGATATATCGAGAAAAAGATCTTCCATTTCAAAGCCGGTTTATCTTCTTCCAGCGCGAGACTCCCGCGAAGGCCAGAATTATTGCTGGAAGCCAAGTTAAAAGCCTAATCCCTTTCGACCGGTTCACCATGGAGGAACGGACTAAGCTCATTGAGGTTCAACTCGAACCGGGAAACCGATATCGAGTTGTGGACGTCGGCGCCTTATGGCTATCGGAGCAGGGATTCGCCCTTTCGCGGCGGGCATGGGAAGCGGCTTTTGCCGCGGCGTGCGGACGCGTTCTAAGCAAGACGGGACAGGAAATTCACGTAGTTCCCCACGTGCTGCGCCATACCTTCGCCGTGCATCAGCTCAACTTCCAGCTTAGAGGCCTAGTTGAGATCAGGCATAAAAGCCGACTACTTGATCGTAGGGGCGAGGTGTTCGACCGCCTCGTGGGAGATCCCCTCCGAGAACTTCAGCGCCGGCTTGGGCATCGTAGTATCGCGACAACATACAAATACCTGAAGTTCGTTGAAGATAATCAAGAACTTGTTGATCGCGCTATTCGCGAGTGGGATACTGTTCTCAGCTGAGCAGCCTTCGCCAAATCTCGAGTGGGTCAGCCCCTCAGCTGGGGTGGCAGTCATCCTCCAGGCGGGGCGCGAGTGCCACCGATGTGACAGGACGTGTAGATTCTGTCATTATAGCCTACGAGGCGGAAATGCTGCAATCTTACCTGAGCCAATCTCCAATTGTTTCGCCTGTACCTGAATGATCTCGTCCTTACGCCGCAAGGCTAGGGCGAGACCATAGATGGTCGATACGAGTGAGGTGATCACCCGATCGGGGTCTGAGCGCTCTATGCTAAGCTGGCACATTTGATTGTCTTTGACAGCCTGCCATTCCGCTTGAAATTTCGGGAACTCCCGTAGTGCAGCACGCTCGACCATCGCTTCACGCACGAGATCGGCATCAGTGAGCACTAAACTCGGATTATCAACTGCCCGGTGCTTTAAGACGATAATGGCCCGGCGAACGGCTGATTCTTTTGCTTTTCGCCAATCCTGCATGGCCTCAGACCGATACATCGTTGCCCTCGAAACGCCCGCCTCGATCGCAAGATTGAGGTCGACGAGCATGCAGTTTTCGGCGCGGATAGGTTGGCCGGAAACCAGTCGCTGGATGGCCTCGCAGACCGCTATTTCTGATTTACGACGAACTGTCATCTTGGGTCTGCTTGAGCGCGCGCCTGTATTGGGCTATGACAGAGTCGAGCGCCAGGCGCTGATTCTTCGATATTCTAGGTCGCTTCCGGTATTCGACCGCCTCAGCTAAACTCCGTTCAATCATTGGCTTGTGCTTCCGCCAGAAACAGCTGTTTGGGCATTTCGTCCAGTCACACTGGGCAAAGTATGGCTTTTGAAGTGACTTAACTTCCGGCCGCTTGAGGCACCGCGCCGTGGCGGCGTCGAAAAAGCAGTCGTTTATCAGCGCCGGATAAACCTCACGGGCGACGTTTTTGAGCATTTGTGCCAGCCGCTTCTCGTCGACCACTTTTCCTGGAAGATCTCCAAGTACCTCCGCAATGTGCCGGAAATCGGCCTCGAGTTTGGCTCCCATTGGGCCGCCTAAACGGGCGCCTGCTTTGACGTCGGTGTACATGTCGATGAGGTCACGCATTTTCCCCGCGGCACGCGCGGCTTCAACTTCATCCCGAAATCCGGCCTCAACGGAGCCAGCATAACCTTCAAAGGTTACTTCCCGCACATGTCCGAACTGGCGCATGCCTGCCACCGTTCCGAAAGGTTCATTGGCGATATACCAAGCGATCGTACGACGCGGCTGTCGAGTGCTCCACCGCCAGTGTTGACCATCGTCAGTCGAAGGAATCCGGTAAAGATTATGGATGAGGTCGCGGTCGGCGGGCATGCCCGCTCCCTCAAGTGCATTAGCGGCCAGGCGGTTCACGTGAGTCTGAAATGCGTTGAGCCATGGCCCGGAGCAGTCCAGCAAGGCCACGGAGTCCGTCTTTAGGTCTTTGAACCGGCGAAAGATCAGATCGGTGTCTCGAGCACCAAGTCGATCCGGATGGATCGACAGCATAATCTCCCGGAGCATAGTGAGAGCTTCCAGCGCGCGGTGGACTTCCGGGAGGACAATCCACGTTCGCCTGCGGTCGCACAATCGCGCGCGAGCTTTTCGTCGCCCCTTCGCCGCCGCCACACCCTCTACCAAAAAACGATATGGGGTGCCGTCCTCATCTCGCTTTATGCGCCAACCACCTCGTTTAATCGTTTGAATTTCGCAGTCGCGCATTCCTGACAGGTAGGCGGTGATCAAGTATGCCGCAGTCGTTAGATATTGAGCTTCGAGATCGACCTCATAGGGCTCACTAAGGCGACGCCAAGCTACACCCGTCCCAGGTATATTTTCGAATTCAAAGGACGGACAACCCGCCGGGTTTGCGGGTCTTCTGCGATCACGACGTAACTTTAATAATCGGAAGATGTCTTGGCTTGCAGTTTCAACATAGAATAGGGCCCACTTCATCATTGGATCGATGATCGCGCGAGGGATGCGAGATGTGGCGTTCACTTCGCCGATGGGAGGTGGTCCTAGTACTTCGCACGGCTGCCGATCTTTCCAGGGCATGACCGTCGAGACAGCAAAGGGTAGCCAGGGCCGGTAGATGAAAAGGCGCCGCGGCACGGCTGCGGCCCGCACACGCTGCGAATAGCTTTGCTCTTTGAACATCGCCATCCAAGCATCGTTGTCATCATCTGAAACCGACGAAATCTGAAGGTTCCGTTCAGCCATGAACGCGCAATAGCGCTCTATCCAACGGAGATTCTTCTTCAGTCGATTCGGGGGGCAAGATTCTAGATTTCCTGGGACGCCTGCGTGGTCGAAATTCATAAGGCACCAAGCATAAGCTTTTATGAATTCACGAAAATCTTCACTGTGCCCGGTAAAATCCAGTTTACGCAACGACATGCCCACGTTGGGCGCGTGAATGCCAACGTCCAGGTCCCATTCATCGTCGCGAAAGAGCGAGAGGGGCGCGAGCCCCTCCTTTTCTGAGACGCGGCGATACTCAGGCACGACCGGCAGATCGTCGGATATGCGCCGATGATCCGCAAATGCATTCTCTTGCCAAGCTAGGCGGCTGTTCATGAGGTCAGCCCGACAGACGGGGGCATAAACAGCGGATCGTGATCGGCAGCCCCATGAATGACCGTCGTGGCTCGCGCGATTTGCTCGGCAGTAAATTGCGGAAGAATCTGGAGTTCGATTCGGTCCAGATCTGGCTTGTAAATGGTGCGCCAGACATCTTCGTGAACGGTTTGTCGCCGCTCTCTGAGTATGCACGCGTAGCGAAGCAAGTTTGGCAACTTGCGTGATGTGAAGATGCCATTGTTACAATGAAGACACTCGCTGAAAGGCGCCGGACACGCTTCCCCTGGCAAGCCGAACGGGCTGCTATGGAAGGATACGCACCCCGCAAGCCAAACGTCTTCGGATCCTTGGATCGCCGCCAAGCAAGATGCAAAGGGCTGCCCAGTTGCCTCGCTCAACCGCGCCGCTTGCTTTGAAGGTGGTTCATTGCCGGCGATAACTCTTGCTGCGGCGTCGGCCAGGGCGTGCCCTAGTCCGCTTACCACAGCTTCGTCGTGCAGTTCTTCAAGAGAAGGGAGGTTGGCATAGTGATCGCGAGCAACGGCGTAACTATGATCATCCGCCAGTGCAAAGATATCACCGCCGCTTTTCGTGTACTTATGCGCTTTGACGGTCTTACGAAATCTCGACGGCTCTAGGCCATCCAACATTTTCCCATCATCAGAGATGATAATATTGCGATCACAAAATCTCCACCACGGATGCCGGACGGGATGTTGAAACGTGCACAGCCTGAAGCCAGCTCTATAGCTCGCGAGCCAAAGATAATCCTGATGGCGGTCCCCAGAAGATTTTAGGGCGATATGAGCGGGCTCCGTCAGCTCTAAAATCAGACGAATTAGCCCGCCCGGGGTGTCAATTCCTCCATCTCGCTCTCGTTGTGTATAGAGACGATCATTATCACGTGACTTACGATACTTAATATTTACGTATCCGTTCGCGGAGCTTTCAAGGCAGTCCCGTCGCAATGTCTTCAAGGATGAATAGTCTATTTGGCATATTAGGCCAAGAATGGCCATAAAAGGTGTGAGTTCGTCCATTGTCGGACATAGCATGCGCGCGACTTCGCTTGGACGCATAATATCTACCAGCGGTGCCGCGTGTCGCGCAGGTTCAGATCTAAGTGCGCGGTATTTCAATTCAATCGCACGGAGGAGCTCTTTTGCCCGTTTAGCTATCGGTCCATACCTCTTATCGTTGACAAATAATCCACTCGAAGAAAGTTTATGTATCGATCGCGATGGATCGTCCCATTGCAGCCAGCCCGTAAACGAAAAGTGGAAATTCGGCGGTAAGGCGCTCCAGTCTTCTTGAAGAAGGATTCTCTCGAGCTCGAGGACCTTAGTGGCAGTTTTCTTAGCCAGGTCTTGGCGGAAATATTTCCCGTAGCGGGCAGTAAGGGATCGCGCTACAGTAGTAATGTCCATCATCGACTCTGGGTGCGCTCTCCGGTAGGTGTAAAAATTTCGATTCAGCGGGGCGATCCCGAAGACGGGCTCTTCCCAAGTTAGAATACTCCTGACCCCAAAACTCAGATCGCCGAACCTCGATAGTGGGATCCCCTTGTCGTCCCATATACGCAGTACGTGCAACCTACGCCTGAGTTGGTCCTCTTGCCTGCGCCAAAGTTCCGTTGGTTTGTCGATATCGTCCCCGATCTGAACAGGTGGTATCGACGCTTCCCAAAGTTCCTCATCTTCGGCCCGGCGTCGCTTGGTGCCATCCACAACGGCCGCGACAGATTCTGTCTCATATCGTGAGAGGCGATCTAAAAACTCTGGACAATGTGTAAACATTGCGTCCAGCACTCTGCGCGATATCCTGAGTTCTTTGCGAACATCGTCTTTCGTCCAACCGCTCGCGATCAGATGAGATGCATGGATTATCGCGTCATCGCCGATGTCCGCTCCAGTGATGTAACTTCGGAATGTCAAAACAGTACACCGAGCGTCTCGGAGATACCTGGAGAATACCGCTGGTGCGACAGGGCGACCTTGCGCCAAATCAAGCAGGGTTCTGTCAGCAGGCGACAAGATAGCAGGCTGGCTGACGTGAGGCTTCTGCAGGTCTTTAAGGCGGGCAGCTCCGCCGCGAACCCGCTCAATGACCGGCCCGATTTCTGCCTTAGCAGCCTCTTGAATTTGGCGAGTCACATAGGCGCTGTAAGCGTCCCTGGGGCTCGTGGCGGGCTTCTGGTAGCGGCTAGTGTAAGCAAGCCGGTCGCCCAGAGTTGTGTCTGTTAGGTTGGCTGCGACTGCATGGGGGCTCATCTTTCTGGCCGCACGAAGCACGACGATCAAAATACACAGCTTGCTCCACTGCGACACGGACATCGCAGGTTGATCCATGGAATCCAGAAAGGTTCTATCCAGTTGCGCAACAGACTGGATCTGTTGCTCTGGATCGATCTTGTCCATGCTCGACAAGATGCCTCCAATGGTCAATCTGTAACTATGAAAAGTCGTGTGCTTTCGGAAGTACTTTCCGCTGTTTATCATGTGGTAGAATACAAGGATTATCTCTTGCGCGAGATTTTTTCGTGAATACGATGCATAGTGCCAGCGCGTGGTACGTTCATCGATCGTGGTAGTTAGTACTAGATTATCCGTATCAATGACCGCAAAATAGTTTGGGTCAATTTGATTGACGGTCGGCGGAGCTAGTTCGCCGAAGTCGAGTACGTCGCGGCGCTTCACAACCGGATACTTATCGACGACGGGGGTGTTCGCAAGGTTCGCTTACCGAGAGCCCGGGAAACGTGTGCCTGGACTTTGAGGCATCCTGGGGCGGTAACTTTTGCGCGCCTCGCCATCCATATTGACCTTGTCGCGAACGGATAGATGTCAGCAGAGCACTGTGCAAATGTGATGTCAAGTGTTTGATATTGCGCAATAATTTGCAGGATGAGGCATTCTCGGGATCGAAACCAAACGGCAGCGGTAGATAGGTAACTATTTGATCTTGCGGGCCCGGCTGAGGCCTTCTTGCAGGATGGATGGAGACGAAACGATATTCTGTGGCAGCAGCCAGCACGTGACCTTTAAGCCCAACTCAATGCTGGAACGACGGCGTGGAGCATCTTCAAAGTGGATCGCGGATGTTTATGACGCCGAGCATTATCGTCCGCTTGCGAGGCATCTCCTCCAGCTAGGTATAGCCGGTGGGTCAATTGAAGCGGCCGCTTGGTGGTTCGGATCGATCTGAGCGGAACCGCCGCGGCACAATGCGGCCGCACGCGCTCTGCTAGCCGAGCCCGAGGCACGGTTCGCGTGAGCAAGGTGTTGAGCCCGGATAAAAGTGCCTCATCCGTGAAATAAGACTGCCTCAACGCAGACCATGCGAGGGCGCTGATCGGCCGCTAAGCGCTCCAATCTCGGACACTCGATCGGATCACGCGCGATCCTGAAAGCGGCCGTTCATTCAGGCGCCCGAAGGTCGTGTTCTACCGCGAGCCCGCGTTTCTCGGTGTATGTTGCGCCGATCTCTACGATGTTGCTGTGCAGATTGTGCTGCGCGCCCATGGGGCAGGCTTTAGGTCCACAGGATCACCGCAGCATTATAAGTCATATGGAGCAGCACAGCAGGCGCCAGCCGTCCGGAGCGTTTGAAGAGCAGACAATTGGCAGCCCCAACTAAGCCGACAGGTAGCCAGGCAAGCGGCGGGTGATAGATGGCGAAGAATGCGGCAGCGCCAAGCACCGCCTTCCATCCTCCCCATTGCCGGTCGAGCGTCCGGAATACGAGACCGCGGAATAGATATTCCTCGGCGAAGGGCGCGAAGGCTATCGCGATGACAGCATAGGCTGTCGCCATCCCCGGAATGCTGTCCATCTGAAGCCTCGATGCCTCGGTGGCTTTGGCTATCGACGGAATGAGCTCGATCGCCGCGATGTACAAATGTGCGAGCAGGGCCAGCGTCAGACCCGCCGCTACCGCATAGAAGAACCAGCGAAGCTCGCCCCTGTCTGCCGCCAGGTAGCGGCGCATCCACGGCCACATTCCCTCCGGCTGTTCCTCGTCTTGCGGGATGGGCGCGGATCCCTGCCAGCGCCAGATTTGCGCAGGGGGGACGTCGCGCCGGGACAGGAAATTGGACACGCCGATCGATACCGCGACGGCACAGACCGCATATCCCAGCCCTTGCGCGATCCCGAGGCTTTCCCTGCCGCCGAACGCGAACACCACACCGGTCACGATCGAGGCGCATTCGATCAGGATGCTGATCGACACCATGGCGTGCATCAGCGTCGGGGGCGGGGGGAGCTGCTCCGACCATGGGTCGTACAGATAGGGAAGCCGCGCGCGCAGATTCTCCCACATCGCAGCCGCGGTTATCCAGGAATAGACAATGCCGACGATCGCGAGATTCCATTGCTGCGTGGAGATGCCGATGGCGAAGGTTAGCATCCCCAGCTGTGCGGCCCAACGTCGCCCTGCAGGAACCTTTTCGGCTTCGCCGGAATCCGAGACGATGGTGACGAGCGTGACCGATTTTTCGGCCATGCTGCGCGCAAAGAAGAACCAGCCAATCGCGACCAGGGCGATCCGCCACCAATCATGCGGGAAGAACCAGCACGATGCCAACAGGACCGCCACGACCAGGCCCGAGGCGATCATCGACCAGAGCCAGGCTTTGGCCTTTAGCACGCCTTCGAGCCCGCGCGGCCACGTCAGGGCGATCCATAGCGCGGCACCTTCCGAGGTCAGCGATTTCGGGCCGAGGATCCAAAGGAAATAAGTGCCGAAGAAGATCGCGGCCCCGCTGAGGTAGTACCAGGAGTCCGCGGCGTGACTGAGGATGCCGCGAAGGTTGAACAGCTGAAACCCGGCGACCGTGACCGGGATCAGGATCACTTGCACGATCGCGCTTCGGTCGCGAACGAACCAGAGATACTCCTTGCGGAAGAGGGGATCGCGCCCGAACCGCGCCCGCTTTCTCGGGCGCGAGAGCAAGGTGTCGGAAGCGAAGGCGCCGCTCAAGCCGTTGCGGACCGACCGGGCGCTGAAGACCACGGATGCGGCCACCAGGACCGCGCTAGTCGCCCAGCAAAAAACCATGCCGCGCAGGAAGGAGAACTCCCCGTCCTGGCCGAGCCCAAGGAACAGGCCCAGGATCGGGACGGAGGCCTGGGGCGCCGGCCCCAGCCATAGGCTCAGCGCCGCCGCGATGCGCGGCATGAGCCCGATACTGAAGAAAATCGAGACCAGCGAGGCATAGCCGAACCAGCTCAATATCCCGATCGCCGCGCCCCGGCTCCTGGCCGGCAAGCGCAGGATTGCGCCGATCTCCAGGGCCTTGCCGACGCATGCCGCCGCAATGGTCACGGGAATGCCGACCAGAGCCGCGGCTCCGAAGCCGGCCCATGGTCCTTGCGCGGCACCGTACAGGATTCCGGTGAAGATCGGTGCCGTCCAATAGGTGAGATTGGCCGACAAGGGCGCCAGCATCTCGGCAAAGAAGACTGCGCCGGCCCCGATCGGATGGCTAAGAAGCCATTCCCACATCGGGTGACGCCGGCGTTGGAGATCCAGTTCCAGCCCCTCGCCCTGGCAAATCAGCATCGCGAACCACCAGAGCAGGACGATGGATCCGAGGATCATGCCGACCGGTCCTGCCTTGGCGAGGTTCGAGAGCCCCGGTTCGGCATTGTCGCTGGAGGTCAGCTCACTACTGTCCGCAGCGGCGACCGTGGCGCGGAGCCGTTTTTCTGTGGCGGCCTGGTCACCGCCGTTGCGCTCCACGACTTCCTTGGCTTCCAGGCTATAATCGCCATCACTGATATCGGGGGAGGGTTCTTCTCCGGCTTCGCGTTCCTCCGCCCGCAGCTTCACTTCGTCCATGAACCAGCTGCTGACGACGAGCTTGCCCTGCCGCTTGGTTTGAATGGCCTGGCTAGCCTCGACCGCGGACTGAACCGAAACCGCAGCGGCTCCGTGCAGAAACGCCATGAGCAGGACGCCGAGGATTGTGCCCAGCGCCCCCCAGTTGGTTGCCTCGCGGCCCGAGCGATTGTTGAGCAGCTGTTGCTGGCGTCGATGGCGGCCGCTCGAGCGCCGTCGTGACGCCATGAGCAACAGGCCGACTGTCCGCCAGAAGCCGATCGCGGAGCCGTTATTCATGCGCCCTGCGGTCGCGCCGTGAGCTTCAGGAACAGCGATTCCAGACTTTCGTCGCCATGGAGCTGCATCAGTTCGGCAAGCGACCCCTTGGCGATCAGCGACCCGTCACGGATGATCACGGCATGCGAGCATAGCCGGGCCACGTGATCCATCAGGTGGGTCGAGAAGAGTACCGTGGTGCCGGCGGCCGCGACTTCCTGGATCAGGTCGTAGAAGAGGTGCGTGGATTCGACGTCCAGTCCGTTGGTCGGCTCGTCGAGCACCAGGAGGCGTGGCTGATGCTGCATGGCGAGCAGCAGGCCGAGCTTCTTCTTCATGCCTCGCGAATAGTCTTCGGCATAATTGTCGAGATCGTCCGCTAGCCTGAGTTTTTCGGCGACAGGCCAGGTCCGGTCCATTGCCGCTTCCGTATCGAGGCCGTGCATGCCGGCGCTCAATTCCAGCAACTCGCGGCCTGACAAATAGGAATAGAAAACGGGTTCGTCGGGCAGGAAGCCGATCAGCTTCTTCACTTCGACCCGGTCTTCGAAGGCATCGAGCCCAGCCACCTTCAGGTCGCCCGAGCTCGCCTTCAATATCCCCATCAGCAGCCGGAAGAGCGTGGTCTTGCCGGCGCCGTTCGGCCCCAGCAAGCCGCAGATCTGGCCGCTTGGTATGCCGAACGACACGTCGTCCAATGCGAGCTTGTCGCCGAAGCTCTTGCTGGCGTGTTGAACAACGACGATCTCTCGCCGGGTAGCTGCGTCCGGAAGAGGTTGCATTTGCTCCATGGAGTTGAATGGCCCCTCAAAATCTGTCCCACCGCCAGTCCTTCCACACGCAGATCCTCGGGGAAGGGTTAATGCGAAGAGGTTAGCTAGCAATCTAAATTTCGCTAGATCAAAGGGCTCGGCAAGCGCAACGCGGCAAAGGCAGCTTTGCGCCCTCCTATCGGACCTTCGGGCCAAGTCGCATTCAGCTCAAGAGCGGACGTAAGTTATGACAAGCGCACTTCGAACTCGAGGTGCTTAGGCGGCGTCATTCGCTTGAGACACGAAGGGCGTCGAGGACCTCCGAATTAATCGTGCCGGTCACCGACAAGGCGCGCGCCGCTTGAAATTTGCGGATCGCTGCGCGCATGCCCGGGCCGACCACTCCGTCGATCGCGCCTTGATAATAGCCTTGGGCGAGCAGTGCGATCTGGACCCGTTTGACGATCGACTTGAATCGTTCGGTCCGACCACTCAGCGCCTGCTGGCTGTCGGCGCGCGGCGGTGTCGCCTCACCGGGCTGGGCACTGCGCAACGGCAAGTAGCGCGTTGGTGGTGCCGGGGCCGGCGTCGGTGCAGGCGTGGTATAGGTCGGCGCGCCATAGCTGCCACCATAACCTCCTCCCGTGCTCGAGCGATGGCTGGTGTGGCTTGTATGGCTGTAGTGGCCGCCGCTGCCGGAGCGGTGGCTGCTATGGCTGCGATGGCTCGAATGGCTGCGATGCTGGGCGAGCGTGACCATATGGCCCTGCTTGAAGATGTCGAACAAGGTCGCGCGGTCGGGATCGCCATTGCCGCCCGTGTTTAACTGGACAGTGACGGCGGAGGCCTGATCGTGCGCGCCGAAACCGGCGGCAAACAAGCTGGGGATCAGGAACCGCGTGCGCTTCATAGAGGATGAACTCCCTCAGTCGCGGCATCGGGATGCCATTCGAAAAAACCCGTGCAGGCCTCGCGTTCGCGGCAACCATCACAGGCCTCGACATATTTGCGCTTCCAGTCGGAGATCGAGGCGGCAGCGAGATAGCGATAGGGCGCGGGAACGGTGCAGCGCGGGAAGTTGAACAGGTGTGCCGGCACGCCGTGCAGTTTCGCGTGGTCGAGGGCCGCGGCGATGGGTCTGAAATCCTGGGCATGCTCGACATAGAGTTCGCGCCAGCGGTTGCGGGCGAAGCCGACATGCTCGAGCTGCATGATCGACCAGGCGTGGATGAAGCGCAGCCGCGTGGCGAGATAGCGGGCGAGTTCGGGCAGCACCTCGAAATTATCGCGGACGAGCACGGTGCGCAGTTCGACGCGCGCACCGCTCAGCAACAGGTGCGCAAGGCTCTCCTCCAAGCGGGTGAAGGCGCCTTGCTTTCCGACGATATGATCGTGCAGCGCCGCGTCGTGCGCATAGAGCGGGATGCCCCACAGGATGCGGCGGAAGAGCGGCGCGCGCAGCCTGGCGATATCCTCGCTCTGGAAATGCTGGCCGTTGGTCAGGACGTGGAAAGCAAGGTCGGGTCGCGCGGTGAGCACCCGCTCGATCATGCCGAGCAGTTCTGCCTTGTAGAGTGTCGGTTCGCCGCCCGAGATGCCGATGACGCTGTCGGGCTCGGCGAGCAGGCAGGCTTGCTCGAACAGGGCAAAGCGATCGACATGAGTCTTCTTGGGCGGCTGCGAACACATCACGCAGAGCTGGTCGCAACGCTCGGTGACGAGCAGGGTGTTGTGCGGGGAGCCCGCGCGCAGTAGCCGCTCGATGCGGCCCCCATCCGGTTGGACGAGGACCACATCACCGTCCAGGGCTTGCGCCGACAGGCCGTCGATCGCCAGCAGGCCGTGCGCCCCGGCGAAGGTCGCGCCGGTGTCGTCTTCGTCGCACAGGATCGCGTCATCCGGACCGGTCATGGCATTGCGGCGCGTGCGCAGCCGGGCGATGAAGGGGTGTTCGGCTTCGGCAAGCGCGGGAAGCGTGAGCTCGATCACAGGTGCGAGATTCCGAGTGCCGGCGGCGTGCCGTCGAGGCGTAGCCAGCGGCTCAGCGAATAGCGAACCGTGGGATCATCCTCGTAAATCAGCCGGAACAGCAGGTCGAATAGATGCCGGTGTCGCCGGCAGAATTCGGTGTCGAGCCGCGGCACATCGATACGGCCATAGCGGGCTAGATCATCGACGATGTCGCGTCCGCAATATGGCTGATAGGCGCAGCGCTGGCAGGCGGGATCGTCGAAGTTCGAGCTATGGGCATTGAGCAGATCGCGCCGCTCGCCGGTCCAGCCCGAGCGGACGTCGCCGATCGCTAGGTCGATCACGCCGGAGCGCGAAAGCATCCGTGCTTCGTCGGTTGGGTAGACCAGCCCGTCATGGTCGATCACCACATAGTCCTGTCCCAGGGGGTTGGGATTGCGCAGGTCGACATGGCGGTCGGTGCCGGGCTGGAAAATCCGGCGCAGGCAGATGCTGGTATAGGTTTCCTCGATCACGCGGCTGCGATCGGCCCAGTTGCGCGCGATGAGCGCGCGGACGAACGCCTCATGATAGGCCCGCCAGCTTTCCGACTGCTCGCGCGAGTCCCGGTGGCGCTTTCGCGCAAAACCCTGATAGTTGATCGGGCGCAGGAAGATGCTGTTGAGCCCGAGGCCCGCATAGCTGTCGATCAGCGTATCGATGGGCGGCGGCGCGAGCGGATCTACCGTCGGCAGCGCCGAGATCTTCTCGGCGCCGTAGCGCGTGATGACGCGCTCGAGATTGGCGAGGAACTGATCGGTCGCCGCCGTGGTGGCGGTGCGCTGGCGCCGATGGGTGAGCAGGTCCCCGTCGAGCGACGTGCTGATATAGAGCTCGGGGTGGTCGAATAGCGCGAGAATCTCGTCGTCGACGGTCTGGAGGTTGGTGCAGATGACGAATTGGCGTTCGCCGAAGCGCTGACAGCGTTGGATCACCATGCGCAGCAGGTCGGGGCGGAGCGTCGGCTCGCCGCCCTGGAATTCGATCTTGATCCGTTCGCCCGGCAGGCCGTCGAGGAGTGCCAGTACCGCCTCGAGGGTGGCGTCGCTCCAATCGAAGCCGGGCTGATGGATGCCTGCGCGTGATACCTGGCAATAGCTGCAGCTGAGATTGCAGCGCAGCGTCGGCACCAGAATCAGATAGTCGAGCGGCCCGGCATGGTCGGCGCGTTCAGCCAGCCCATAAAGGTAGGCGGCCTGCCCAAGAGCATCACCGTCGTGGAGGAAATGGCCCTCGCCAGTGAGAAACGCATCGTCGTTGGCGGACAGTTGCTCATCAACCAGCCGAGCTAGGAATGGCGGCGCTGTGCGAAAGAACTGCCCTGTGTCCTGGACACACAGCACCTGCTCTTCGCCCAAGTGTCGCGTGCGGAGCGGTATGAAGCTCATGTTGCCAATGTCGAGAAGGCCGCTGCGCGCCGGGTATTGCCGCGGGCGAGCAGCAGCTCATTGGCGAGCGCTGCCGCCCAGATTGCCGCGAGGCCAGCGCTATTATGATCGTCTGAGCGGAGCTCGACCAAATCGTTTTCGAGTGTCACTTCCACATGCGGATAGAAGCCCGGCAGCCAATGCACGGCCGAACCCGCCGCGTCACGCCACGCGTCGTCGATCCTCAGCTGTATCGAAACCACCATGCTTCTCTCCCCCAAACAAGAGGTTAGCCACAAGAATCAAGGGCAACAAGCACTTGTGTCTGATGTGGAAGCAAAACATCCATTATGGACAGAATCGCTGCTTTGACTTGCAGGTTGAAGCTTCGAAGTCGCTGCCATAGGCTAGTTTCCTGGGGGATAGGCATGGCCGCAGCAAACTCGAACACTGCTTCTAATGGCTGGATTGCTGTCCTTGCAGTGCTCGGATTGCTGCTGATGATCGGAATGTGTTCATCGTCCAAGGACAAGACTGCGCAGTCTTTCGTCTCCCCGTCGCTCAGCAACCAGATTGAGGCGATGGAGCTTTCCGCCTCTGCGTCGGTCGCGCCGCTTGACGCAGCTAGCATGCGTAAGGGCCGCCAGCACTTGAGCGCGGTCCTGCAGGCCGAGGGTCTATCGGGGGCAATGATCTACAGCCAGAATTGCTATGACGCGCTGAGCCGCGCCTTCAACTGGGCCAAGCTCGACTTGTGCGGCGGTTTCGACATGCTGGCTGTAAAGGCAGCCGACGGCGTCGACACCGCGGGCCTGAACACGGAAATCGAATATTTTGGCTCGGAGGCGGCAGCCGGGCGCTATCTCGCGTTGGCGACAAAGGCCGGCGAGGCGGCCGAGGACGCCGATAAGCGCCTTGAGGCATTGCAACGGCGTACAGATGCACTGGCCCCGAAGGCGAAGCCTACAACAGTGCGTTCGCCTGAAGACGGCCCCGAGAGTGATTCCGACATCCCGACGGAGAATGTGATCGATGAGGTGGATGTTTGATGTGCCTGGACCTGTCGGCTTTGCGCCCTCTTTGTTGTCGTTCAACGATCGCGCGGTCGATCCCGAAACCTGCCATTCGTTCAGCCGATGATCTGTCAGCAGCTATTGCGCGGCCTTGCTATTGGCTCTTCGCCTGATCGACGACATCGGCGCGGACCATTGCCACCACATCGCGTACGGCTCGGATCACCAAATCGGGGCGCTTGTCCTGAATGAAATGACCTGAATCCGGCACCAATTCCTGCTGCGACCGCGTTGACCAGCGCGCTTCCTCGGCATGCAGTTCGCGCCAGATCGTTTGCATTTGCGCCGCTTCGGCCGGGGTGAGGCCTGTCGCGGCGAGTATCTCCCTTGGATAGGGTTCCAAGGCCGTCAGTACCACCAGCGGTCGGTCACCCAGAGTGCGCAGCTTGCCCGCCTGCGCGAGAATCGTGTTGAGCGAAGCGAACTCCTTCATCGATCCAGCAATCGTCTGCGGCTGATATGCAGCGCCGATTGTTTTGGTCCGCGCGGAGATCCCCGGGATTTTCAGTTCGGGCGAAATCGCGCGCACCAGCCCGGTCCAGGTCGTCGCGACCAGCACATTTTGTACCCAGGCAGCGTTCGCCGTCGCCTTCTCCATCTTGGGATTGCTCATCCGCGTCGCCTGATCGGGATGCGAGGCATCGACGAACACCACCCCTTTGACCTGTGCGCCATATCTGCGGATGTAATTCATGACATAGGCGCCGCCGAGCGAGTGCCCGACCATCACCAGCGGACTCGTGATCCCGGCGCCGGTCAGCGTCGCATGAAGATCGTCCGCTACCGTCTCGCCGTCCTGCCTGCCGGGGGTCGGATCGCTCCACATCACTCCGGCCCGATCATAGACGCAGGCGCGCGTGGATTGCGCGATCACGTCATGCACTCGATCCCAGCTCAGTGACCCGGTCGGATCGAGTCCGCTCTCGAAGATGACGGTGGGCGATCCCGTACCACGGCAATCGATATGGATTCTGCGCCCGCCGATATCGACCAGCCGTCCTGGTGGTGGATAGTCCCGCGCGGCGCGGTAACGCGCGAGTTGTTCATAGACGACGCCGACGACGAGCGACCCGATCAGCAGTGCGCCGATCCCGATGCCCAGCCGCTTCAGCCAGCGCCATAGTCTTTGCGGCTTGGTGGTCGTACCCATTGGTGGTCTCTCGGTCATTTCGCCGTCCTGATCGGATTACTGTTCGGGCGGCATATCGCGGACGCCCTGCTGATCGTTTCCCGGGCTATCGCTGAAGACTGACGTCCTCTGAATGCGGTGTTCGCGCAAGGGAGGGGGTAGCCCCGCCATCCCTCTCGATTCGCAGCACGGTCTTGGGTCCGATCGCGGCTCGCGCAACGTCACGGTGACTGAACGGTAGGCGGAGCCATTGTTTGCGCGAGTAGAGCCAGGTCTGGTCGGCGAAGAATGGAGATGCCGGATCGGCGCTCTGGGAACTGGCGAGGACCGCGTCGGCGACGGGGCCGCTTGCGTCGAAAGTGACGACCTGGATGTAGGAGTTCGAGGGGTTGACCGGATCGGTGAAGCCAACACCCGGAATGAGCGTGGCAGACAGCGCACTGAACGTCGCCCCTCCATGGAGGGGCACGCGAATGCCATCGCGCACGACGAACTGGACATCGCCGAGGCGCGCCGAGAGAGGAATCTTCGCATCGGTGAGCGCGCGTACTGCCTCCCCGAGCGCCATTGGAACGCGCGCATTATCTGAGTCGAAGTCGCGCGGCGTATCCAGTGGCGAGCGATGGTCGAACGGAACCCGCCACAACGCCGCGTCGCCTGCGAGATCTTCCGCTCCCGGCCTGCGAAGGCGTGCGACGAACATCGAGAAGAGATGGGCGCCCTCGCTGTCGAGGTCGTAGCGACGATTCCATGCCGACAGCGTGCGGCAGGCATCGGCCAGATCGACCCGCGTTCCGTCGCCGAGCGTGACCGCCGACGTCCGGCGGCAAGCCTCGAGCACGCCGGGGACGACAAGGTCGGCCTGCAGGGATGCTCCCTCGAACAGCATTCCTTTCACGATAGCGGGAGTGATGGGGTCGATGCCTGCGACCTGGACATGACCCTGCCGGGTGCGGAAATTGAGCGGCGTCCGTTCCATGCCAATGGCGGGCGAGAACCCCTCCAGCGGATGACGCGGATTTACGAGCCAGTGGCTTGCGTTCGAGTTCTCGACATAGTCCCGCGTAATCAGCCAGGGCTTGGCCGCGGGAGGGAGCGGTGGCGCCGCCATGTCAGGTCGGGCACACGCACTGCGGCTTCCATCAAGAAGCATCAGATAGGTGGCAAGCGGGAAACCGCCTTTCGGACGGCATGTCTCAGCCCTCCCGGCATCAATGTCCGGAGTCACCGAGACGTCGGCATAGAGAGCGTTCCCGTCGCGGTCCGCCGCGATGGTATTGACCCATGGCAGCCCATTGACCTGGTCGAGGACGGCCTTGAGCTCGCCCACCGTCTTGCTTCGCCCGATATCGATCCATTGGTCGAGCAGACGATCGTTGCGACCGTTCGCGTCCGCCAGCGCATAGGCCCGTTCCCGGTTCCAGGGTGTCGCGGGACCGACGACCACGGGGCCGAAGCGGGTCATCCAGAAGTCGTGGCTGAGGGTTGCACGCCGCCCGTCGGGGTCACGCGATGGAAACGAGACCGTGCGCCGCTGCATCGGCTCCGACCGGCCATCGACGAGATAGCGCGTGGGGTCCGCAGGATCGAGCTTTAGTTCGTAGACAACACCCCTCACGTCCGACGAGACGGTGTGAGTCCAGGCGAGCGAAGCATTGAAGCCAATCATGACCACCGGCACGCCAAGTAGCGTGACGCCCATCGCGTCATACTGCCCTGGAATTGTCAGGTGGACCTGCATGAAGCGGTCGGGCCCGTCCCAGAAAAAATGTGGATTGCCGAGTAGCAGTCCACTTCCGCCTGTGCGTTCCCTACCGAAGGCGTAGGCGTTACTGCCCGCAGGGGTCGCTGCGGCGGGTGGCCCTCCTGAAGATGGCGTGTCATCTGGAGCTCGCCCCGGCGGAGCCGCATTGAACATCTCGTTCTGCAGGAGGCCGGAACTCAAAAGGGTCGCGACGCCGAGCGACCGGTTCAGGACATCAGTGGCGGTGATCGGCCCGACCACGCCGCTCTCTCGACATGCCGCTGGCAGCTTGGCGCGAGGAATCTCCCGGACATAGCGATTGAATCCGGCGGCGAACCCTTTCGCCAGCGCGCGCGCTCTTGGGCTCATCTGCCCTCCGGCGGTCGCCGGTACGCCCTCGTCGTTGATCAGGTGGCGCGTCGCGTCGCTGGCATCATTGGTGATCGGCCGTCGCCCCAGGATCCGGACAACGTCCCGCGCCTGCCCCCCGGATTTGGCGCTGCGCCTGCCGGAGAATGTCGCGAACGCATCGGCCAGCCCACAGATGTCGAGCTTCGCTGCGGCGTAGCCATAGCCATAGCCGAGCCCGAAGAAGTCTCGCCCGACGATGTGCGGGATGCCATGCGCGGTCCAGGTAATCTCGACGTTGTTCGCCGCGGAAGTTGCATGCGCCTGACGGGCGCTGCCGGCGGATGCGGTTGCCGCCATCGCGACCAGTCCGAGTATCGGCATCCGACGCCAGGCCCTCAATATTCCAACCCGCTCCGCCATAATCCGCTCCGATCGCCAGTCTTCATTCGAACCTTCGACGTTTCAGGGCCTGAAACCCTCAGCACGCCACGGAACTAGGAACTTGTTGCCGCCGTCGCTTTTTCTCCCCTATTCAGCGGGGCCTGGCCGACGATCGAGGTGGAGAGGCGATGGCGGAACTACCGAAGGATCGATCGGGCTGGCGCGCTCTGCTTCGCCGCATCGCGCGTGCCACCCGCGACCCCGAACGGGCCGAGGACCATCTCCACTCGGCGTTCGTGAAGCTCAGCGAATATGCGCGACGACATCCAGTGGAGAATCCGACGGCCTTCCTCATTCGGACCGCCGTGAACGTGTCCGTCGACGTAAGACGGCGCCATGACAACCGACATGAATTGCAGGTGGGTTTGTTCGATCTCGCCGACGTCCCGAATGATCATCCGTTGCAAGATGAGGTAATTGCCGCCCGCATACGTCTTGAAAGGGTTCAGCGTCTGCTCAAGGAGCTAAGCCCGAGGACCAGTGAGATTTTCATGATGCATCGCGCCGAAGGCATGAAGTATCGCGAGATCGCCGCTCAGCTCGGCATCACGGTGAGCGCTGTCGAGAAACATATTGCGAAAGCCGCACTTCATCTCCTTGAGCACGCCGAAGATTGAGGGCGCATCGCGGTGACAGGTTCGACACGCCAGGAGATCAACGCCCAGGCCGCCGCCTGGCTAGCGCGCCTTCACTCGGAGGATCGCACTCCGGCCGACGTCCAGGGCTTCCAGGTCTGGCTCGCCGAGGACGCGCGCCACCAGGAGACGTTTGAGAGCCTGACGGCTTTGTGGGACGCGTCTGGCGAGGCTGAGGTCCACGCTGCGCGTCCCGCGATCTCGCGACGCGCAATCATTGCGGGCGGATGTGCGGTCGCAATGGCCTCGATCGCTGGCGGGATCATCCTGCTGAACCGCCCTGGAACACAACGCTTCGAGACCGCGATCGGCGAGCAGGAAAGGCTCGTGTTAAGCGACGGGTCGCGCCTTATGCTCGATGCGGACACGCAGGTCGCGGTTTCGATGGGCGAACAGCGCCGCTCGATTAATCTCATCCGGGGACGAGCCAATTTCATTGTCAGCAAGGATCCGCTGCGGCCGTTCGTGGTTGCGGCGGGGTCACGCGAGGTCATTGCGGTTGGCACCGCGTTCGACGTAGCCCGACAAGGAGATTTGGTCTCGGTGACCATGGTGGAAGGCAAGGTGCTGGTGCGGCGCCCGGGTGCCCCGGACGCGGACCGAATGCTGGTGGCCGGAGACCGGCTGCGCATGGCTGAGGCGGCAACCAGCTATGTGGCGGACCGGCCGGAGATTGTGGCGGCCACCGCCTGGCAGACCGGGAGAGCGGTGTTCGACAACGACACGCTCGAGGATGCGGTCACTGAACTCAATCGCTATCAGCCGCGCCAACTGATCATAAGGGATCCGGGAGTGGGAGCGCTTCGAATAAGCGGAAGCTACCAGACTGGAGACTCCGAAGCGTTCGCGCGGTCGATCGCGGAACTGCTTCCCGTCCGGGTCAGCGAGACCGAGCAGGGCATTGTTGTAAGCCGCCGCTGAGCGCAACTGAGGAAAACACCGAGGTCATCCGTCTCCTTTCTTCGCGGCGACAATGCTGCGGGGAGGGGCGATAATGGTATTCAACACCCGTCATTGGAACTGGGCTATCGGAATCTCCGGTATCGCGATCGCGGCGGCCGCCACGCCGGCTGCGGCACAGCAAGGCGCGCACCGCATAGACATTCCGGCGCAGTCGCTCGCCGACTCGCTCCGCCAACTGGCGCGTCAGACCGGCGCGAACATCCTCTTCCGACCCGAGTCCATGCGCGGGCGCGCGGCGCCCGCAGTAAGCGGAACCTTGACGGCTAAGGAGGCCGCCCAGCGCCTGCTGGTGAATTCGGGTCTCTCGGTGAGAATCGACTCCACCGGCGCGCTCATCATTAGCATGGGGAAGGAGACCGGCACGGATTCTGCGCGCGACGAACAGACTGCGGACGCGACAGATACCGCCGACATCGTCGTCACCGCGACGAAGCGGTCGGAGCGTGCCAACGATGTCCCGCAGTCGATCAGCGTACGGACCGGGGAACAGTTCCGGCGCGCGCAGGATGTTCGCTTCACCGACTATCTCAACAAGGTCCCCGGCGTGGACATTGTGTCCTTCGCGCAAGGGAACACGCAGATCATCTTTCGCGGGCTGACCACGGGCGCTGGCCAGCTCAGTTCGACCGTTGCCACCTATGTCGACGAAGTTCCCTATGGCTCCAGCACGATCTTTACCACCGGCGCGACGAACACCCCGGACTTCGATCCGCGCGACCTCGACAGGGTCGAGGTTCTGCGCGGCCCCCAGGGCACGCTCTACGGAGCCGACTCGCTGGGAGGCGTGCTCAAATATGTCACAACGCCTCCGAACCTCTCCCGCATGGAAGGGCGCATCCAGGCGGGCATAGTCGGCGTGGCAGACGGTGGAACGGGCTATGACGTCAGTGGCATGCTC
>JAQQZU010026927.1:0-28930 GCA_030068025.1 Parauchenoglanis punctatus | reverse complement strand
CTCACTCACTCCCTCCCTCACTCACTTCCTCACTCACTCACTCCCTCACTCACTCCCTCCCTCACTCACTCACTCCCTCACTCACTCACTCACTCACTCCCTCCCTCACTCACTTCCTCACTCACTCACTCCCTCACTCACTCTCACTCACTCACTCACTCCCTCACTCACTCACTCTCACTCACTCACTCACTCCCTCCCTCACTCATTTCCTCACTCACTCCCTCACTCACTCACTCGAACCCTCGAACACTCTATCACTCCCTTGATGGCCTCATGAACTTTCAACTTTAGTGAGTGAGGGAGCGAGGGAGGGAGTGTGCAAAATAAGGAAATAGGGCACAGCCTATATGTGTGTGTGTGTGTGTGTGTGTGTGTGCTGGGTGTGTGTGTGTGTGTGTGCTGGGTGTGGTGTGGTGTGGTGTTAATTGGATCCAATCAGGTCTTCAACCCAGGCCAACCCAGGTATTCAGATCTGTGAGTGTGTGCAAGTGTCCCTGTGACTTGGAGTCAGTGTCAGAGTCTGTGGGTGCGGCCTTGTTGTGCTGTGAGTGTTTACGGGGACTCGAGTCCTCTGATGGTGCAGGTGCAGACATGGCGCTTTGACATATTTCTGTTTTGAAAAAGCAGGAATCTTGTGTCTCCCGTTGCAACGTTTACATTTGGCAGTACAGAGAGACAACAACGTCTAACATTGTTTTTTTTCAGGGTTATAATTTATAGTGTTGCGCTAATGTTAGCTTGGATATTTGTTTCTATTAATAAGCTTTTGATTACCTTGTAATTGTTTATGCAGGACAAAATGTTCAGTATGACACCTTTCTCCAGCTTACTGCAATAAAAGGAGCTCTGCAAGTGTTCTTCCCTATATGACGAACGTTGCTGAAGTTTATTTTTAGGCGCCCTTGCAGACACCGACCGTGTGAAACAGCGGCGTCGCCATTATAACAGACGAGCCACAAGTAAAAGTGTCACCATGGTCATAATGCAGAAATGTTCATGCAAAAAGCCCGTTCGGTAGATAACTGTTTTTACCAAGCGTTTGTTGTTGGGAATTCCACTCAAGGGTTAACAAAATGAAACTATGTGCTGATTCTTATTTTCCACAAATAATGAGTAGGATTGCACAATTTCAGAACAATGCCAGAAAATCAGGATCACTCTTTTTTTTTCTTTTTAAAACATGATCTTTTCATGACATCTTTACATGCACTCACGGTCTTTTTTTTTTCTTTTTAAGGAACAGCAAGCTGAGAGATTAGATTCCATCATAAAGGATCCATGTACGCACTTCATCTTGATCTATTTTTACCTGAGAAATCAACAGTGCATCACACACGCCAGAAAGACCTGTAATTCCTGCACATCGGGACTTTTTTGGGAAAGCACACGCTACGGACAGTACATAAACAGTAAATAGATAGTAAAAAAAAAAAGGCCAGGTATGCTCCACAGGTGAGCTTCCTTTTTCCATTTTCTGCAAAGATTTAGGTGCAGAGCAGTGACATTGTGCACATCATCGGGATCTAATGCCAACCAAATGAACTACTGCTTTGTTTATAAACACATATGTATACCGTATGCTCAAGAACAGGGTTACACAGACCAAGGAGGGAAAATTACACAGCAACAAGGAACACAATGATAGTGAACATGATAGTATAGAACAACGTAAGTTAAGGAAACATCAAAACAGGCCGTAATGTTTACCCAGGGTTGCACTTCAGTCGCTTCTAGGTTTATAAGAACACGTTATAATGAGATCTAGGTACACCAGGGGTCCGTGTAGCATCGTTAACTTGATGTTCTGGAGCCTCACAGCTCCAGGGTTCCATCGTGAGCTCGGGTTACTGTCTGTGTGGAGATTTGCACGTTCGCCATGTGTCCATCTGGGCTTCCCCTGAGTTTCTTCACACCTCCCTAAAAGATCCCAGTACATTCCTCTAGATAGGGGTGAGTGTATGCATGTCTCCATGTGATGTACTGGCACCATGTCCACACTTATTCCCACCTACTTTGGGAATGAGAAAACTACTGGGATGTGTTTGGGAATGAGTGAGTTCATGGTGACGTGGCGTCACCAAAGGCATGAGCAGTGAAATGAATCACACAAAATGTTTATCGTTCAGCTCCTTTGGTTTTTAACTTATCTGACTTGAACAGGCTTGAACTGAGTTGGGTTTAGTCCAAATCCAAGCCACAGAAATGGAGAGAAGAGTAAGCCTGTAAATGGTGCAAACTTGGGCCTGTGTTGTGTTGTGTCAGTGGAAAGTTCAGAAATGAAATGTTCCCTTGTATGGCCTAAAAAATTACTTTTCACTCTTACATTTACATCACCACAGCATCCATCCATCCATCCAATACCACTTATCTGTTAAGGGTCATGGGGAAGTTGGAGCCAATCCCAGCTGATGTTGAACGAGGGGTGGGTACACCATGGGCAGGTCACCAATCTATCACAGGGTTAACACAGAGACGAGCATCACCACAGCGTCTTATTCAAATATTCTAGTAATGAATCATGGTAAAATTTCCTATTTAATCAAGTAAAGAGGATATAGGATAACATTTTTTATTTAGCCCTTCACAATACAATGAGAACAGATTTAGCCTTATGTGTTGAAATTTCAGTCTTCGTTGCATAAAATTAGCTTCCTTATTCCAGTTAGAAGAAAAAAAAAATGCTAAGCAAAGGTTTCTGCATGAGTGGTTTAAAAAAAATCTAATCTTTTCATGTCTGGCTTCACTTCATGGGTAATCACGTGCTTAGTTTTTATACCATGGTTTTCTGCCAATTCATTTTACACCGTGCGTGAATTGCCTCATCGTGAGATCATTTTTAAAACAGACAGGCCTAAAGAGCAAAAGAGACTTTGGCATAAGTTTTGCAAAAAAGTTGCATGCAAAAGGACATACAGTTACAAAAATATGAAATATGAAACGTTCATATAGACACGTGTGAAAAACTCTTTCACACACACACACACACACATATGAAATACATTCACACATACACACATACATTGTGAAATGAAAAAAAACTAATATAAAGAGGTGTCTGAATTATTTCCTTAATGGCCCCTCATACTCAAACTCATTTAATAATGTTATTTTTACATTGAAGATATGATGTTAGATAGCCGCTAATAATCCAGATTTTTTTTCATCCTTTTCATCCTTAGGATTCTGTAATCATACTGTAAAAGTAGAAAGATGGCCATAAAAATGTTAAAAACAAACGCATGTTTCTGGTTAAATGCAGTGTTTGGTTGTATTCGCATGTACCCCAGGCTTCCTATAAGCAGAGCAGGCAATCGTATAAAGGTCACTATTTAACTTCAGTTTAACTGGTTTTGTATTTAAATAGAGGAGGGGTGCATTCTGGGAAAGAAATGTTTCTGTTCAGAACGAATCAAAAAGCATTTGTAATCCCTGTCTGCAAAACTACAAAGGAAATCATCTGTAGCAGACTTTTTAAGTGTTTAATCTCAAATTGTTCCACTTAATGATGATTTAGACTGGTGATTGAGGCCAAAGTACGAGAGATGTTAACAAGATGTTAAATGGTGAAATATATTCATATTTTTTGAATAAACATGAATAAACAACTATTAAAGTATTGTTGGCGGCACACGGCGTCCTGTTCGGTTGCACTTCATCAGAAAGCCACCCAACTTCATATGACATCTCAGGACAACTCGCCCGACGCATGCAGGAACTCAGCACTCGCCTTTATTTTTGCTTTTTCGTCCATCCGTTTTCTCCCATTGACAGCAATGCATTTTTTGGCCCATTAGGAATACATGAGAAGCCAAGCTCTGCCACTCAGTCATGCATGATTCATCCAGCCATTCAACTTCCTAGCTCAGACCAGCTCACACGACGCTCACATCCATCCATCATGTTTTTTTGCTTGTTTTTTTTTCGCACTGAGCAGTGACACTCGCGGAAATGCATCTCTAATTTATCCTGAAATACGTCCAGACTGCTGTCAATTCACGAGGTGACCTGGCATCAGATTCCAGTTTTTAAATGCCGGGCATTTTATTACGAATAGGAGTAAAGGAGCACGGCGACGATAAGCTTCCAAGTAGAATTTCTTCCGTAAGCTCATCTTACTTATCCAAATACAATTTGAGAAACACGCTTGTCTAGTTATTCATGGTCATATTACAAACAAAAACGCTTCCTTCATTTACAGCTGATATGAACATTTTGAAAAGAGGACATAGCCTGTTGCCTGTGGTTATACAATTTGCCCTATTACAGTGTTACTATTACAAGTTATTCCTCTCTGACTCATAACAGTGAATCATTACTAGATGTAAGTAACTACATCTATAGTAGTAGTATCATAGTAGTAACTGCTACGTGACCAACATTTGCAGCACTTTATTTCTTCAATTTGTTCGGAAGATGCTCGCAGTATCCAAAGTGAGCCAGTCGAAGCAGAGAAACATTGTAGAAAATGCATTTTTACACATAATCTATATGATATGATGCATTTCCATTATCTATACCAGCGATGATGTTAATCTCATGATTCTCATAATGAGTGAAAATGAAGTTAAACTCAAGGCAAAAACTGAAAACGTTGGACATTTCCAGATCAAAGTGAGGGCGGCTTTAAGAGACCACATCAAAGCTTTTTGGCATTAAACAGATGAATAGTGAATAAATTATTCCTGAAAGGCACGAGACTGTGACAAGCCGACTGTAAGAAAGATCAGAAGAACAAAAGGACTTTCTAAACGGTTTTGTCGGTGGAGGGAAAGTTTTGAAGTGGTGTTCTGTTTGACCCGAAGCTTGTGATCTGGTGCCAAGAACGGTTAGAAGCCAAGCAGCAAAATTTTGCAAGTAATGGGGAACTTGCATCACTCGTCAACTTCTTTAAAAAACGTTACGCTTGGATGGCATGCTGACGTACTTGAAAATCACTGAAAAGGAAGCAGCTGGCTGATTTGTTTTACTTATTGTTCCTTTGGGGAAATCTCACAAACCGTTCAGGGGTTTAAGTTTGCAGTGGTGCAGCTGCGATACGTTTAGCGTTTCTATGTCAACAGGGACTTGTACAGTGATCGATCTAACACATCATCCAGCACTAATAATATAAAGGATTGTTAATTAATTAATTTAAAAAAAAGAGTTTTCTGTAAGAATATGTTTATTATGGTCTATGGAATGAGTCTTCAGTGTCAGCGCTACAGCTGTAAGTTCAGGGCTTGGAGTAATAGCGTAATAGCATATGGGTCATGATGGGTAATTCTCTAGACTACAAAAGGGGATATTTGAGGTCATTTCTACCTCCGTTACCATCAAGCTTTATAGGTTACCGGTATCAATTATCAGACGTCATAAAACGCACATGTGCGCAAACAGACGTAACAATCTCTCCAACATTCAGTTAAAGGTCAGTTCTGAGATGAGATTTTATGTGTATTTACTGAGCTGTCTGTTAAGCAGGATTAGCTGTGTGTTGCCTTGGTGACCTACACACAGCGTAAGTGGCTGTTTTTAGCTTCTCTGGCAAACGTCATAGCGGAAACTGTTAATGAGCCGCAACAAAGCTAACTTTGGCAGTAGCACACATAAAGTTTAAAACTGGTAAAAAAAAAAAATAAATTAAAAAAAAAGGCACACTCATCATATTACACAGAGGGACAGGTAGAGAGACTGTACGTAATGTACGAGCAGGAAAAGGACAATATATATAATATTGATGACAATATTAAAGGCCGATTTGGTGTATAGAAGAAGTCACTTGTCACAGGAGCAACTCGCTCTCAATCCTATTTGGAAGCTCAGGAATTAAAATGGCATGACTGTATGACTAACGTGTGAACTGTGCGTGAGATAAATAAAGATGCTTTGAAAGTTGACCTTCGACATTCATTTATAAACAACGTAATCAATTTGTAACCCTCCTTACAAAACCCCACTTTAACCCCTGGCTATGTTTAAGTTTTCTGACATCTTTAGCACAGATGAGTTTATCCTTTGTGGTTTTTCAGTAATTTGACAAGATGTGCCTTTTTTTTTCCCAAGAGAAAGAGTGTTTAAAAAAAAAAAAGAGTGGCTGGTGAGGACATGACTGTTTATACTCGGTTATGTTTACTGGCTACGCAGCTGTAAATCATTGTCCAGGTCCGGGAGTTTCATTTCAGTGCAACGTCGGCTTCGGTGTGCATTATAGCAAATGTAGAAGCAATTATTTGCTGTAATGAAATAGCCAGTTTTAACAACCGAACAACATTTCCACTCGAATGTTGATAACATACCTGAACGGTATTACTTAATTATCGACCTAGCTATAAAAAAGACACTTTGATTTATATTTAGTAGTAATCCAGTGACATGATCATCTTCAGTGAAGTGCTTTATCCGGGTCAGGGTTGTGCTGCATACGGAGCCATTCCTAGGAAAAATGGGTTTGAGGGGGAATACACACTGAATGGGATGCCTCACACACAGTCACTCCCACTCAGGCAGTTTAGAGGAGTCAGTCCACCTCTTGGCACGTTTTACCGGGAGGTGACTATGTGACTATGTGGAGAACATGCACAAGGGGAAGAATGCTACAGGCTTGTTCCTCAGGATGGATCCTGGGTCCTGTGAGGTTATAACTCTTCAATGCACCACATAAATCACAGCTTGTGAAATCAGATTGCAATCAGCGTGAACATGAGGATTTGTTCTGCCTCCAGTACGAGCCAATATTAAGACTGATATGACACTGATCTGTCTGATAAGACTAATAAAAGTCCATTCTGATCTTTACAGTCTTACAGATAAGTCTTTAATTTACAGTAAAGTCTTATCATGGAAGCACCTGAAACCTCAACTGTTTTAGTTTAAGCTGTTTCCATTTAATCACTCGGCTGAATAGTTTGCTGGTGCGCAATATCTCACCACCAGCTCCCGGGATTTTACCTCACAACCCTATCCAAGCTCATTTAACTCTCTTGGACCCATTACTGCACTGTATCAGTACTCATTTCTCTTGGCTATTTTCCATTCTCTATGACTCTGTGATACATCGTTAGTAACATTCTCTGCAAAAACAACCAAAAAAAGGTTTCAGAATCCAGTGAGCTTTAAAACGAGTTTTTCTTGTTCGTTATTATTACATTTACATTTATATCATTTTGGCAGACGTCCTTATCCAGAGCGACTTACATAGATCGCATTTATACAACTGAGCAGTTGAGGGTTAAGCACCTTGCTCAAGGGCCCATCAGAAACTTGGCAGTGCTGAGATTTGAACTCACGACCTTCCGATCACTAGTCTAAACCACTGAGCTATCACTCAGCCCTACAGCATTACTCATAATAGATAACCCATGAATCAAAAATAACAGTCATAAGCTGTCTACATTTGTTCACAGATTATGTCATTCCAGTCATCAGAATTTAATATGTATTTATATTTCTAAACACACTGGAAGATTTATTTTTCAATCCCAGATAACGATTTATCATTGTGTTTGCCCAGCATGTGAACAAATCATTTACATTTTAATACGTTTTACTGAAACTTCAATTTTAACGTCTGAGGAATGTGTCACTCGTTGGTCTGTTAGCTAATGTGCGCGCCTGTGCCGTGTTCATCCCTTTAATTAGTTTGTCTTCATCCGTTACCTTGCGGCTAAACCTATGGAGAGAGAAATAAAAGTATTAACCAGTCGAATATCTTTTATATGTGACGTGAGGAGAGAACGCCACGGTCATGAGCTTACACGTACTTGTTTTATTTTTATTTAATTTATTTATTTATTTTTTATTATCAATTTTATTTATTTATGTATTACTTTTATGTATTATCAATGCTAGCTAATATCTCCAGTGGGTTTGCTAATGATTTGTCCACCACTGAAAAGATGGATTTGGGGCATTTATTATGGAATGAAATCAGACTGAGCTGATTTTCACTGCTTGGATTTTCAGCCACTTAAAGCTGAATTTTCAACACCTTAATTGTTTAATTTATGTGACTTTTTTTTTTTTTTTTAATAAATTTTCCAGGCCTGAATTAGCGATTTCAAAATCGTGTTAAGAGTCAAAAAAGATTAAACACAATTACATTTTTTTTAAATACCTGAAAATCCGTAACTATTTATAATCCGGCGACGGTGTTGTTCTGAGAAAGGCCGGGGGCCACGAGATTAGTCCGAGTCAGCGATTTATTCTGGGAAAGTTACTTATATTGTCGCTTTCAAGAAACAAACAATGTTTTGCTTATCTGATTTTCTGACAAAGGCCTGTTGATGTTGCAACCACGCTAGCACATTCAGACGGAAATGTCAGACCAGACTGGGAATCTTTTTAGCCAAGCGCACTTGCATGTGCAGTAATTATTCTGTTGAGGAGTGTACGCCCAAATCTACACCATCCTTGCTGCGTATGTACAATTGTGTGTTGGGGGTAAAGTCATGCTAGGTCAGCGTGCGAGGCCTCAAGTCTCAAGGGGGGATTTTCCAGTGATGCTAGTGTCATTCTCTTCTATTTTCCGCAGCTCGGCTGACCTCTTGGCTCTGATTGTCTCGGACCTCCTTTAACACACACACACACACAGATACACACACGCTTGGTACGTCTGTTTCTAAATCCTAGCCTAAGCAATCAAAAGGATTCTTTTGCCTCATGTAAAAGCTGCATTTGTATTTTTTTTAAGCATTTTGTGTCGAGTTGGTTTTTTTTTTTTATTTGTCATCTCTACTACAATAGCAAAGCACTCATACAGTTAGGGCTTGAAAAGACATCTTACTTTGTTACTCTGCTTAAGTATTATTTTGGGGGATTTATACTTGACTTGAGTGATATTGAAACTGAACTCTTCCTTTATTAGTCTTAATTACATCTTGAAAGGCCCTGGTTAAAGGCATGTTATGATATGATGAGACAGATTGACTTTACAAGAACTATTACTATTACTACTAAGATTAGTCTGAGCACGAGTAATGCGGATGCGGATTTCATAAGAAGTACATGGATTGCTAATCCTAATCTCACCTTTAATACCTTTTCGTTTCATTTTCTGAGTAGTAATAAATGCACATAAAATAAATGTATGCTGAAATATATAGGCTACGTATATATATATTTTTTACTTTGCTGCCAAGTGCAATATAACATATTGTAATTTGTAAAAATATTGTAAAAGCAGTGAAAAGAAAAAGAGGTTAATGTGAATAAGAAGTTTGTAGTGAGCGTGGTCCTGGGCTGCTCAGTGAAAAAACAACAATAATTCCTAACTGAGAAACTCATGTACATGTGCGACTCGAACGTAATTTTTTCCAATTTAGCTATTAAACCCTATCTGAATACTTATTTGTTAAATTACACGATGACAAAGATGATCACTAACATCAACTACTATTCTTATAGTTGTTTTTTTTTTATCATAAAACCTTAAAACAAGGGTATGTAATATGAAATTAACCAACTGCGGTGCTGTTTATATGATATAAAACGTTCTGCTTCAATGTTTTAACACATCTCAGATAATGCATAACTGAATATGTTGCAACGTCTTTGCCGGAATTATCTGCGTTATAACAGGATCATCAGGTGCGTCAGTGGAATTTTTGTTTTAACGTCGAAAGGGATGCCTGACTGCAAAGCAAGCGTAAATACATTCAATTACTTTTAAAGAAAGAAAGAAAGAAACACAATTTTGACCTTAATCCCCGTCTGAAAGTACAATAACAAGCATGAACAGACAAAATATGCAGGCGATGTCTTACACGTCCAACCGGGCCACCGATTGATTAGTTTACATAGAAATGATGATTCAGGAGACTGAGATGTTTTTCAGAAAAAAAAAACAACTTTTTATTTAAAAGAACGCGTGCGGGCTTTTCTACTTAACATCAACTTCAATCGAAAAAAAAAAAAAAAAAAAAGATATTCATAGGGAAAAACAAAACCAGAACAATAAATGTTTGTGTTTTAATACATTCTGACATCTTAACAGTATTGCAAATTTCTTTCAACGACAACATGATAAAACAAAAACCATTCGATCATATTCAAACACGCAAGCACTGGTAAGATGATACAAACAGTGAGAGAACTACAGAAAGGAAACTCGCATAAATATACAGTAACGCAAAGGAGAAAAAGCTCTGTTATATATAGATATATTGTGCACTCTGGATTATAAATATACACATATTATTCATACGTAGGTATTCTTATACTTATTACATAGTTTATGTGGAGTACGTTTTTCACATGACTGCAGGAGGCGGGGCTAAAAATGCAGAATTGACGTTAACGTGGCCCGGGGACGGGGTTAGTTACTAGAGCTCTTTGTGACTGTTTCCTGAGTATATATATATATATATATATAGAAATGGCTTGCTGCAGCCTGCCACACTAGCTGAACGTAGCCTTGCTTGTAACGTATTGTCGACTAAAGTCGAGCTTGTGAACTACTAAATGATTAGCGTTGCACCAAGTGACGTAGATACACATTTCAATTTAAAACATCCATCTTGAGCTGGGTGCTGAAAAGTAGCACCTAAAAGGCACAGTACGAAAAGGAAAAGGAAACGAGATGCCAATTTCTTTATTCGCACAGTCGTTAAGAGTTACTCAGTGATTTCTAACAATAAACACGTCACCTGCTTAATTTGAACTCGCGAACAAGTAACACGACCGGATTTCCGAAAAATATCGCGAAAACGTCTTGACGCTGCTTTTTCCAGACGAATCGATTTCTCACGACTGAAATGAAAACGCATCTAAAATGTTTCACGTGACATGATATGACATGACGAGCAAACGCAAGCGCTATCTTTCTTTCTGGCGAGTGTTGCCAAGGCACGGAGTACGGTATCAAAATACAACATTACAAAATGCAAAAATAATGCAAAAGAGAAAGTGAGTCAGGCATGATTTTGCTCATTTATTTATGGTTTTTAAAAAACATAAATAAAAGTAGGTTTGTTACACTGGCAAAAAGGCGATTTTTTTTTAAGTCACCTTGAAACTTCATTTTGAGATTTAAATACTAAAAAAAGAAAAAGTTTCCGTTGGTGAGGAAATTAAGGTTAAGCTCGGCTTTCTCGCGTTCATCTGGTGCGACAGGCTGCATGCCCGGGTTTTGGGCCGTCCCGTTTAGTGGTTTGTCCCAAGACGATATATACATAGCTTTATTGTGAAAGTCAGATTAATGTAGCAGGATTTTTTTAATATGTCCTGGAACTTGTTTAGTTCAGCACCATGTTGGGTTTCGTTTGTAATGTTAGTGTTGCTGTGGTCAATTTACAGAGCAATGTTTATTGCTGAAAGTCCGTAATCACTCTCGGTACGATCATGCTAATTTTTTGCTAGCATAGCAGTAGGGTTGTAATAGTGTATCTTCTGGATAATTACACCTTTAGCATAAAAAACACACAAACAGGCATGATACGACATTATAAAATCATTATATATGCTTCACTTTGCTGTAACAATAACAGCACCTGCTATTGGCCGAGAACAGAGCAAGGTAAAGAAAATACAGTACAGTTGTGTTACACCCGTCCAATCACACTCTGCAATGTTAGCTTTGTTAGTTAGCTTTGATTAGTTTAGTGTATATGGGAGGTGTGTTAGATGTTCTTGTTCTGCTAAAGAGTTCATGGTTCCCTTAATCTGGAAATAAACTGGATTGTGAGAAAGTTTTTCGTCGCCCCTTCTCCGGAAATGTCAATGTACTTGGCTTTTTCGCTCTCCACCGTGATAATGTCTCCCTTATAGAAAACATAGATGACCTCAGAGAACACGGATTTTAACCAGGTTTCATTCCTGTAGACGTTTTCATTGACGGACAGAATGGTCTTGGGGTCCCAATTGTAACTGGCAGAGGACCAAACAATTTTGTGAGCCAGATTGATCTGCGAAGCAGGTGTTTCGTCAGGTATGCGTTCCCCGTACGTTATCTGCAGGCCGAGTTTGTACCTGCCATCTTGAGGTATGGTCAGAGACTCGCTGATTCCATTCAAGCCGAAGTCGTTCAGGAACCTATGACGAGGCAGCCATGTCAGGTTTGCTTTCATTGAAGAAGGGTACTGGGCCACTGTAGAAGGATGAAACAGAGTATATTAAAGCTTATTGCTTGTCATTTGAAAGCAATATTTACAGATATCAAAGACACAAAATGCCTCCATCAGGGTGTACATCAATACCAGGTTCAGACTTGAGTATGACAGCAAGAATGTTAATATTCATCGATATCGATACTGAACTGTGTAGCCTACTTAGTATTAAACAATCAGCTGCACCAGGAAAAGCGCACGTATGCGTACTCATGCACTTCCGCTACGTGGCTCCTTCTCTATAATGCTAGCAAGTTGACTTTAAAATTAAGTGCATTAGCTAGTGATGTTAGCTAGTTTGGCTCAAGTAGTGTTGCAGAAAGAAAGGGCATGTAAGTAAAGCACGCCTTTGTTTTCATTTGACAATCCCTTTGACTGACTGTCAAGAACAACATACCGGGTAAGAGCTGCTACTCACATACAGACAATTTTTCTCATGTAGCCTAATCGCTTAGCGATTTTCATGAAATACACAAAAATCGTAAAATCAGATCGCCGCCGTTTTGTGTCGTCTGTTTACTTGCACATGAACGTACACTGGTCTTGTCACGACGCAGTGTCACCTGGTATTGGATGTTGGTGCATTTTTTCTTTTCTTTTTTTTTTTTTTACGAGAATGACTCAATGAGCATGGAATTGAATCGATACTTGATAGTAATATCATCCCTATTGTTTACGTTTATCTGAATTTCACCAATAAGCATTTCAGCTGCTCATGCAATACTCACATTGCATTTCTCTCTTTCACAGTTAAGCGCTTACACTAAATTACTCATCAACTGCAAACTTTGCACTTCTGTCAGCGATACGCGTCGATTTCATCAGCAGCTCAATCAGCTGAGTACGTTCTCTCAACCGAGTGTTTTTCCCCCGAAAGCATCAGTCCCTCGATGACTCAAACTCATGCTTACTAGCTCTCACTTCTCCCCTCATTCACTGGCATTCATGAACGGAAACGTGACCTTCCTTCATGGTAAAAAGATTTCTCCTTGCTAACACTTGCGAACTGTAGGCTTACAAACCAGCAGGGCTTGAGGATGTCACGTTTCGCCTCCATTCCTGGCATGTAATGCTGTTTTATTAGCTACTCTTAATGAATGGATAAAAGAAGGACGGAAGGAATTGCAATGGCGATACGTCACGGCGGACACTGCTTGCAAGAAAACCCTAGCGGGCTGAGAAAAAAGTTTTATTTATTTATTTATTTTATGACTCAGGTCAGGGTTTGGCTAGACAGTAAATCCTTCACATCCCTCCAGTAAATCTGTATTAGTCTGACAAGGTGATAAAAGTTCAGATAATCTGAGGTCATCTACAATGCACTTTATGTTATTTCATTACAGGGCGTGGCTTTTTAATGAAGTGAATTTCCAATGCCATGTGTAACGGCGTGTTAGTGTCTGACAGCAAAAAGGGTTTATTTACTCCACAGGGAAGCCAGGAGAGGCGTCTGAACATCGGGAACGTCTTGATTGGCAGTTTGGTATTCTGCGCGTGTTTCTAGATAAAGAAAAACAGAAGGTGCGTTCAAGGTTATGACAGTTCGACCAGTATAAATCACACTTGTCAACTATGTTAACGTTTTGCCACTGGCAATAAATCAGTATCACTGCTGTCAAGACTTTTACATCATACTGAATGGAGAGTTACCATTTGCCTTTTCCTTGTCTGTGTATTCGTTATTCTGTAAAAAAAAAAAAAAAGAACAGAAAAACAACAGCTTAGTGGCTGCACTTCGTAGCAATTATGACTACAGTCGATTGAATTCCTTGACATGGATTCCTCGATAATCCAACCTACACACCACAGCAGTATAAGTTGATCCACCTGCCAGACACCGTCATTAAATGCAAATTACAAGTGAAACGGAAGGCAATAAAAACATAGGGCAAAATCCAGACAGATGGGCAGTGTTTGGATTTTATCTCACAGTTATCAGCGCAAATCCTCTGTCAGCTTTTCTCCGGCCTTTTGACGCTCATGCTTCATTTAGCGCGTGATCGCGCCACATACGTGCGAGTTATCCACAGGACGAAGAAGTCATTTTTATAAGATATGCTCCAGGTGATGTAGTGCATAAGGCTTAATCAAACAACAGGGAAAAATAATTATATTACTGGCATAAAGAGAAGATATCTTTTCAAGAGCAGACGGACATGCTCCGACGTGCACAAACAGTTCTCTCATAAACGTCTGCGGAATCGAGGGGGACTCGGTTCAGAGTCATCTGCAACATTTCAACCCGAGTGAAAACAAAACATTTAGAGTGGATTGTGAAAGTTCGCAGAGGCGTAAACTACAGCGCGTATTAAGATAAGTCTTTCTGACTTTGACATAAATATTCTCTAGGCACGTGTCCGTCCATTCTTTGCCTCCTCGGCTTCTTGCTCTCGTCAGGATTCATAAACTTCCCCGTGATTTTCTTCATATCGGATCTGGAGACTTGCACCTTAACACTTTTCCTCCTCCGATCTATTTTACTGTGGAGTTCAGGTTGTGTTTTTATTGAGGTCTTTTTTTGGTGATTATTTACTGTGCATAAGAGAGAGAGAGAGATTTTCTGATCAGTTGGCACAGGAAATACTTCCACAGCTTCCATTTTAACATGTAAATCCATGCCTGATATTTCTTTTCTTTGCACCTCTGAACACGATCTCAGACTGTCAGAGAGACAGGAACACGGAGGAGCTTTCAGAACCCTGCTGCTGTACAGCATCTGCTCCGTGTCCTGGCACAGACTGACTGATCTGCCAGTTATAATGACATAACAACATTTACAGCCTGTGTAAATCCTCACAGTATATGCACATACACTATGATGTCATTTTCGTATCTCCTTGGAAACACATCCACAACACATTCAGATTCACAGGAAAAGAATCTACGGATGAGAGGGATGAGAGAGTTATCATCGTAATTGGGCCATTTGGTTACGGTCCCACCTGAACTGCCAGTGAGTTATGGCCAATATGGCAACACACACACACACACAAAACCTTAGAACAAAACAGATTATAAAAAGTAATGAAATATCAATGTGAAGTTTTTAATTATTAAATAAAAAATAATAATACTGAATAAATAAGATAAATTCACTCTTACATTACCTCCATTTATATTCACACCTGATTACATCCAGGCATGAGAAGTTAAAAAAAAAATGCTTCTGCTACATTCTTTTCTAATCTAATACAAAGAAGATTACAAATGACATCACCAGGATTACACCTTGATGGAAAAGTAGAATGTTAGAAATATGTACATGAGTTTCTTAGTTTTCGTTACGTCCCACTCTTGCACTTTTGTTGGTACTGGAGCTGGCACGGACACAAGTTTATGTAAAACCTGACAGCTCGTCTTAGATCAGATGCATTGGAATGTGCTCTGACTCAGGTGGAAAATCTGATCTTTTGTCTAAGAGGAGAATTTCAATATCAATACCAATACATCTGCTTAACAGTGAGCTGGAAATGGTGCAGAATCTTGTGTTATTCTTTACTTTAAAAAAAAAAAAAAAAAAAATCCAAATAAAAAAATAAAAATCTCAGACTTTTGGTCTTCTATCATTTCAGATCTTATTCTCTCATATCTCAGGGCGCGTGACCCATGACAGAGAGCTGTTAATGAACTCCTAATGACGTCAACAACAACTACATCTCAATCAGTCAATAAAAGGGCTCTCACCTTTCTTCCATGGACCAGCTGAGTGTAAAAGATGCCGCAAAACACCATGCAGGTGATCAGGAGCATGAAAATGACGACGCGGCTGATGCAGATCTCGCGCCGCAGCGCGCGGCGGTCGCGTATAATCGCGGCCGATTCCATAAGCATCCTGTAAGTCTCGCGCACCTCGCGGCTGTCCGCGCGCTCTTCTTTCATGTCCATGCTCGGTCGTCAGATATCCAGCTCACCAGGGCTCACATCCTTCACTCTCACACCACTATTTATACTAATAGTGTGTGCGTGTGCTTTTTCGACGCCCCAAAACAAATTCGGCACTATTACTCAATTACGCACGACGCACGCGCTCTCTCTCTCTCTCTCTCTCTCTCTCTCACTCTCTCTCCCTCCCTCCCGACTCTCCTTTGACACGCGGTTTTGATTGCTCTATGCTTCCTGCTCAGCCCACAATACCTCCACACACACACACACACACACACAGTGTTGAGTGAACATTTATGAGCTGCTGAATGACTCTGGGCTGCCTGCCAAATTTTTTTCTCTCTCTGAGGGACATGACAGACCGGATCAGGCAGAAACCTCTAGGCTGAAAAAAAAAAAAAAACCATGAGTCAGCGGTGATGCAACCACGATGAAACCTCCGTCCATCCATTATCCCAGAAAGGTCCCAGAAGGAATCCTTTAAGGGAAATTGACCCCAGCTCACGCACAACCATTCACACTCGCAAAGCCAGTAGCCAGATGACATAACCTGTCAGGTCGGACAGGCGTGTCCATTCTCCTCTGACCTCACTCTCATCTACAAGCTGCAGAACTTCTGCCCACTGGATGTTTTTTCGAGACTATTGTCAGATCAGCGGTTTCTGAACTACTTAATCCAACAACTACTACAACAATCATTCAGTGCACGAGTGCTAGTGTCAACCAATCTTACCCTAAAATAAATTCAAATAAACCATTGTTAGTAATAGCAGAACATGATATAGCATTTCAAAGCTTCTGTAATACAGTGACTGGTATGAAATGCAGTGCGCGATCACTGCAGCGTCCCTAAATGTAAGCAAACATCCAAACTTGGTTGGTGTCCTGTAGCTTATATTTATATGTTTAATACCTGTGTGTGTGTGTGTGTGTGTGTGTGTGTGTGTGTGTGTGTGTGTGTGTGTGTGTGTGACATAGTGTGTTAACATAGTTCCAGGACCCTGTGTAGTCTTAATCCAGGCCTGCTGAGATAAAAAAAAAAAAAAAAATTCTGATGCAGATAAGCATCTGAGAACACACAGTATGTCAAACCTTGAGGTGGATGAGCCAATAACAGCAGAAGACCAGATCAGGTTCCACTTCCATCAGCCAAGAGCAGGAACCTGATGTTAGTTTACAAGTTTGGAAATAAGGTCCAAGCTTCCTTGTGTGAACAGTTCAGGTTGGTGGTGGTGGTGTAATGGTGTGGGGAATGTTTTCTTGGCACACACTGGGCTTCTTAATACTGATCAAGCATTGTTTGAATGCCATAGCCTACCTGAATATTCTTGCGGACCACAATAGGACACGATTCACCTACTTTATAATGGCTATATTCTGGCCTGAGAATATATTAAAAGATGTATTGAACGTTAATCTATGACTATGACATTCAGCTTAATTGAACCCATGCTCCAAAAGATCTGACTCGATTAAGGTTTCATTTTAGTAAAAAAAATCTTACTGATTTGAATGAATGAATGAATGAACCACCTTTGACATTTGTCACAAAAGAAAAACTAGCCTCATGACAAAAAAAATTGCATTTTTGTATTATCATCAAGCATATATAAAATGTCCAGGTAGGCCTTGTAGGTGCAAGATGTCATGCAGAAAAACATAAGAAAGACAACAGAAAATCTGCAGGTATTACCTGCTGTAATTTATTCATTCATTAGGCACAGCAACCAGAAAATGAAACTGACAAAGTCCTAAATGATGACACATTGTGTTTTAAAAAGCATGACTTTTAGAACTGCATACATCATGTATACCTAGGGGCAACTGACACTGAACCGGTTACAGTATGCCTGATACATTCCTGGAAAAGTGTAAGTCATTAGAGTGTTTAGCAATTAAACCTCCATGTTTCTCAACGTGCATATGAGTACTTGTGCACATCCTTGTTTTCTCACTTTACATTGTCTTTCAGTGCGCACACCAATACTACAGGGCACAATACTATCGTAAAAAGTGAAATGTCTTGAATAAAGGAAGTTATCTACTATTTCTCATCATGAGATTATTATCTAACAAATATAATACCATTAAACTTTCTTAAATACAATTAATGATTGATTGATTGATTGATTGATTAATTAATTTCTAGATATCGTTACTATTTTTAAGCATAAAATTGTCTCCGATGCAGCAGAAATAAGCAAAAGTGGCTGGGACGGTATTACGCTCTCTTCCCTGTCAATCACAGGAATAATAGCCAGTCATCGGTGTCTGTTAGTGAGTGTTAGAAAGACAATAAAGGATGTGGTGGGTTGGTTTCATGTGTCACGTTACACTCCATGGTTTGTATGTGTCTGGTGGGTAATTTTTAAAGAATTTCATTTTTTGATACAAGCGACTCATTATGAAAGTTTCACAAAGACTATCGGGTATCAAGCTTGCTTTATTGTCATATGTTTCCAGCATACAATGAATACACTGTGTGTAAAGTCTTTATAAAAATTGTGGCAAGACAAGAAACAAAAAGAGGAAGTTGACATAAGCATGACAAAAAAAAAAAAATTGCACAAGTTTGGGATTGCACACAGAATGAATACTGCAAATTGTGCAATTTGATTAAAAAAGCATGTGTAGTGTAAATACTGATTTAAAGGGGAAGCTCTTTTTAGACGTATCTATTCTACTCTTAAATAAGTGACTAACAAGGACCATAGCAGAAAGCAGGAAAGCAGAATTATTAGTTTTTCGAGTTTAAAAGCTTGTTTTCGTTTCTTGTAATGCTGTAATTAACAAGCTGCTGCAGATGTTATCCTGTTCAGACTTTTACAGACCACTGAATCATCTTCGTCTTTTTCCTGGAGGTAGTCTTGCTCCATCTCCAGAAAGAAGCTCTGGAAGATGTGTGTGGGGGAGAATTAATAATAACAGCTGCACAATTTGAGGGCAAACAAAGGTTGAATCGCCAGGTTTCAAGAAGCACCAGCGGGTTCAAACATGCCAGATGACGCATCTGGACTTGGCTTGACAACCACTGAACGCGGCCTCAACTCGTCCTGGTGGCACATAAATAACTTTTTCGTGGGACAAAAGCCATGCTGCTATTTCTTTGCTTAACCTTTTTGTTTTCTCACTTGTCCCAAATCTTTCAACACATTGCAATGATAATAACACTCACACTACTAATACGTTAATAATAGTATACTAAAATACTAAAAAAAAAAAGGGTCTTAATTGCAAATCATTTTCAAAAGGATGCGGTGAAAAATCTCAAAAACATGCATATTCAATTTGAATTGTTTTACTTTTCCTTTAAGTGCAAGTCGTCTTAATTCTAATAAATTAAAAATGACAAATCACTGCAGTGTAGTACCTCTGCTGATATTTTCCCAGAGTCCCGCTTTGCTTGATTGCTGTCATTACCCATTTAGTAAATTTCAGTCCAAAGCATTTATTTAGGCTAAAAACATTCAAACTCAGTTTTTCCCCACACTACATATTTCCTGTGTTTCTCATGATACTTCGTTGGAATTTTTTGCCCATATCTCCTGACAGAGCTGGCAGGTATAGGGCCTCCTTGCTCAGACATGCTTTTTCACTTCAGTCCATGAATTTTTATGCCTTTCTGATCAGAGCTTTGTGATGGTGAAGGTCCAAATCGTATCTGAGGTCTTTGCCGATATGCTTGGAATCTTTCAATGGTACCATGGGCAAAAAGGGACTGTCTCTAAAGGTAGACCCTTTACAGCTACAGGTGTGCTTCCCATTAACTTCAACTTAGGAAAATTTCCTAAACGGAAGCTTATGAGAATCATTACATCAATTTCTGGAATCTTTCAGACTGCTTAGAAGGCAAAGAAGTCTTTATTTGTCACAGAGACGTTGCAGCTCAGTGAAATTCTTTTCTTTACATATCCAAGCTTGTTAGGACATTAGGGTCAGCTGTGACACCACACCCCAGGAGCAGAGATGTTAAGGACCTTGCTCAAGTGCCTGATAGTGGGAGCTTGAACCCCCAACCTTCTGGTCAGTAACACAGTCCCCTAAGAGTTGAGCCCTTTGATTACAGAGACAGTCAGCTTATTATATGTAAACTTTTCACCAACTGCAATTCTGATATAGTGGATTACAGCTGAAATAAATCTGTTTGTAATTGATTTTTTTAATGACCTCTGATGTGAACGAACTGTTGCACTGATTTGTCAAAAGATTTGTCTAGGTGTTTAGATTTTGGCAGAACAATCCCCAAAGCATCCAACGGATAGGGAAGGAATTATTATTTTTTTAGTTTTTTTTCAAAGGATTATACATGACATAGTACAGGAAAAAGTGCTATTGTCTGCAAAGCTTGATGTGAAATTCCCAATTCAGTTCCGGGTGACTCTCTTACTCCTTCCACATGTACTTATCCTAACCTTTGGTCTTTCTGTGGAGACTGCTGCCTCCAGGGACCATATCACTTCCACCATGTTAGTGAATGACTTACTCACTTCCTGGTGTGTTATCAGTTTTGGCAAGCGTGGGTCAGAATATGTATGATGTGTCACAATAGCATGGGGCTTGAACTCTGTCCTCAGAAGGTAGCTTTCCACTAACAAACTGAAAATGGAGAGCAAAATTATGAGCATTTTGTGTACTTGCTTTGGTGCAATAACCAGTGCAATACTTTACAAGGCACGCTTGTACAATGCAAAACAAATAATTGTAGTCTGATATGACTCCTTATTTGCATCTATATTACCACAGTAAAAGCTAAATTGTTGATTGCAAAAAAATATATATATTTTTTTAACATAAACCTAAACAGAGTGCTATCATTTGTAATGGCCTTTACAGTAACCAGTTCTCAGTGTAGTTGAACACCTGTGGGAGATTTTGGAGCAACTATCGTGTTCCTTCATACCAGTGCAATTCAAAAGAGTTGTAGAACCTCTGCCAATATATTTTCAACCTGTTCTTTCTTTTGTCATCTGGCTGAAGTATTGCCTAAATAGTAATAACACCTAGACTGTAATGATGATCTGCTTAGCATGGTAGTCTGCTGTATTGGATGCAGCCCAGGTGTTTGCAACTGTGTATGATGTAATTATTTGCTTCTGTTAGCATCAAGACTAATGAAAAAAAAATTACATCAGTGTGACAGATACTGTTCACAACAGTTTATACCACTCAGAGGGTAAAATGTGTCAAAACACCAACATAGCCAAAAATTCATCCATTCATTGGTTACTCATTCATTCATTCATTCCTCTTAGGTCACCACTTTATCCTGCTCATGTCGTCGTTGGCCAAATAATTCTAGAAAAAACCCCCACAAGGATTAATATGCATGGCCTGAGGATGAGGTGGAACTACTGCTTAATGTTAAACCCCAGTCTTATCACAAATCTCCACTCACAGTGCTATTTGTAGTATCAGATCAAAGGACTTAGTGTGGATCATATTCTGCCACCTCTACACTTAATAACATGACTTTAGCCTGAGTAGTATCTCAGCCCATTGCAGGGAAAGGAGAAATATCTCATCCCAAGAAGGGAAAAGAGAAATATCTCCACCAAAGGCAAGGAAATGTGACATATCTCAGCCCATGAAGGGAAAGCAGAAATATCTCAGCCAAAGCCCAAGAAAGGAGAAGTACCACAGCCAAAATCAGAGAAAGGAGAAATATCTCCACCTAATTCAGGGAAGGGAAAAGTATCTCTGCCGAAGGTAGGAAAAGGAGAAAGCCCTGATCCCAAGGCATAAGGAAGCAGTACCTGAACCTGAAACAAATGAATGAAGATAACCTGAACAAGAGGCAAATAAAAGGTGGAGGACCTTAGCCCAGGGTACTGTAAGGTTCAAAGTCTGAAGCTTAAGGCAGTGGAAAGAGCATGATTTGAGCCCAAGAAGGGTGCAAGGAGCAGGACTTGAGCCTGATGTGGTGGAATCTGAGCAAGACCTGAGCCTGAGACAGTTAAAGGAGCAGATCCTGAGCCCAACAGAACGGAAAGGAGAAAGTCCTGAGCCCAAGGCAGAGGAACAAGTAAGACCTGATACCAAAGAAGGGGAAAAAGAAGTATCTCAGTCAAAGACAGTACAAGGAGAAGCACCTTAACCTATTGCTGGGAAATGAGCAAGACCTGACCTCAAGCCAGAAAAGATGCAGTACCTGAACCTGAAGCAAGGGAAGGAGCAGTACCTGGGCCTGAAGCAATGGGATGGAGCAGGAACTGACCCTGAGGCAGGAAAAGGAACAGAACCTGACCCCAAGGCAGAGAAAGAAAAAGACCTGAGCTGAGACAGGGGAAGAAGCAAGACCTGAGCTCAAAGAATGGAAAGGAAAAGCATCTCATCCCATAGCAGGGATAAGGAGAAGTAACAGTCGATGGAAGGAAAGGAGAAAGTTCTAAGTTCAAGGCAGGAATGATGAAGTACCTGAATCTGAAACAGCACGACCTGAGGCAAACAGTGGAGCAGGACCTGAGGCAGAGGATTGACCAGAACTTGAGGCAAAGGACCTTGTCTATCTCCAACAGAAAAAATAAGTGAGCAAGACATCATTTTTAAAAGAATTTAAGTAACTTCAAAGGACAAACCTACTGTAAGTAAGAAAAGTGAAAAGGTTATACATTTCATCATTAAGATGAGTTGTTTTACTATGCTAATAGAATTAGCTAATGTGTCCTACAAGTAACTGTAATAATAGTTAAATTAATAATTCTGCACTTTTTACATTGGTACAATGTTGTCCATGTGATTAGTTGTAATATAACTCATTCATTCATTCGTTCGTTCATTCATCTTAGGCAACCACTTTATCCTGTTCATGTCACAGTTGGCCAAAAAATTCTGAAACAAAAAAAAAAACATGAGGATTAACATGCATGGCCTGAGGATGAGGTAGAACTACTGCTTAATGTTAAACCTCAGCCTTAATCACAAATCTCCACTCACAGTGCTATTTGTAGCATCAGAGCAAAGGATTTAGAATCGGTACAGTGCGGATCATATTCTGCCACCTCTGCACATAATAACATCTCAGCCCAAAGCCGGGAAAGGAGAACTATCTCATCCCAAAAAGGGAAAAGAGAATTATCTCAGCCAAGGCAGGGAAACGAGAAATATCTTAGCTCATGGAGGGAAAGCAGAAACATCTCAGCCAAAGCCCTGGAAAGGAGAAGTACTACAGTCAAAATCAGAGAAAGGAGAAATATTTCAGCCCAAGTCAGGGAAAGGAAAAGAATCTCGGTTTAAGCAGGGAAAGGAGAAAGTCCAGAGCCCAAGCAGGACCTGAACCTGAAGCAAATTAATGAGGATGACTTGATTCATAGACAAATGGTCAAAAGGCAGAGGACCTTAGCCCATGGCAGTGTAAGGAGCAAAGGCTGAAGCTTAAGGCAGTGGAAGGAGCATGAGCTGAGCCCAAGAGAATGGAAATGAGAAAGTCCTGAGACCAAGGCAGGCGAATGAGCAAGACCTAAAGACAAAGCAGGGGAAAGAGAAGTATCTCAGACATAGACAGGACAAGTAGAAGCACCTTAACCCATAGCAGGGAAATGAGCAAGACTTGACCTCAAGTCAGGAAAGATGCAGTACCTGAACCTGAAGCAAGGGAAGGAGCAGTACCTGGGCCTGAAGTAGGGGATGGAGCAGGAACTAAGCCTGAGGCAGGGAAACGAACACAACCTGAGCCCAAGGCAGAGAAAATAAAAAGTCCTGAGCTGAGACAGGGGAACATGCAAGACAACAGCTCAAAGCATTGAAAGGAGAAGTATCTCAGATTATACCAATGATAAGGAAAAGTAGTAGTCCATGTCAGCAAAAGGACAAAGTCCTGAGTCCAAGGCAAGAACGATGAAGTACCTGAAACTGAAACAAGGGAAGGAGCAGAACCTGAGGCAGACCTTGTCTATTTCCAATTTCCAACTGCTTTGGTCACTCATGATCCTTAGCCATCAGCCCTAGCCAACATTTCCTCTGGTGGCGCCATGCCAATGACATAAGCACCCCTGTAGTTGGTGGCAGGTGATGTAGCCCAAAACTGGATGTAACGCAGCAGCACCTGGACAGAAGACAAAACAGAACACAGGCAGCACATTTTCACATAGATTTCCTTTTGAATTGTGTATCGCTTACACATATTCCATACATCCCATCCATACAATTTCCAAAGCCTTGGGAATTCGTTTGGAGTTGTTCCCCATCTGGGTTCCAGTTCATCCCAAAGGTGTTCAGTGCAGTTGAGATCAGGGCTCTATGCAGGACATTCGAGTTTTTCCATTCTAACCTTAACACAGCATATCTTCACAGAACTCACCTTGTTGCTCTGTCATATTGGAGCAAGTTTGGGTCTCTTAGCTCCAGTGAAGGGAAATTTTGATGCTACAGCATACGGAGACATTCTATACAATTGTGGGCTTCCAACATTGTGGCAACAGTTTGGGGAAGAGCCACATATGGGTATGGTGGTCAGGTGCCCACATACTTTTGGCCAGATAGTGTATATAAAAAAAAACTTAATCATTTTAGTGAATGCTATAACCTAACCCTAATAAAATATATAGTTGCATAGTTTATGACCCTTCATTTTCCTAGAATTGTCCTATTCAAATTTCAGAGCCAGTTTTTAATCAGTAAAATAAGCAAACTTGCGTTATAGCTATTCACAATAACGCTGGTGTAACCCAGCGAGAATTTGAGCTAGATACCCCTATGATAGATAGCAAAAATTCCATTTTATAGTCCAGAAATACAATAATTATTTAAGCACTAGTAGACTAGCGGTTAAAGGTCTGCCTGAGCAATTTGCTTTCAGGACTCTCGAGGAGCTAGTGTTCGGTCCTTACGTAACATGTGTAATTCCTTGCGCTGTGCTTGACTTGTATTTACTTTTACGATGTTTGGATTAAACCATCTGCCAAATGAATGAAACAGACGGTAAACTGGACAGACATTTTTTTAACTGGAAAGACATATATGGCAAAAACACGCTATACTGACAAACCCAACCTTTATTAAATACATTTTGAATGCATGTGGGTTCCATGTAATTCACATTGTAAACAATGATAAAGAACGGAGGATCTTACAGGTGGCACTTATGCGAGGAAAGATTACTTTGAAGTGATTTCAGATCAATTGCTCTAAAAACCTGTTTGTAATCAGAGCAACATGAGAGGTTTAAGGTACATCATCCAAAAAAAAAAAATTTTCCATGGAATGTACAATGACACTGGTGTCCGGCATAGATAATCGTTAGCCTCATAGGTCCAGTGCAAGACTAAAACAACAAGCATCAGAACTGTGTCTAGGCTGACTGGATTGCATTCGGGGTCAATGAAAAATCTGATGTTATTAAAGAATGTACACCATTAAGAAATGCTAGGCCACCATTATTTTAACTCCTGTCATTTCTGTAGAGTCAGGCGGCATCTTTCGTCGCAGCTTCATAAAACTGATGTCAAAATAGTCAACAGAATCTGAAGTTCAATAATTATCAAAAGTGTTGATTTTTGTAATGAATCTGGCCACCACGTACCAATCAGCAGGGCAGAGCGTAATTTGATTGGTATGTGGTGGCCAGAAAAATCAATATGACTGGTTGCATGGATTCTCGACAAACTTTAACATGTATATGTAACTTGGCAAGAGCAGACTACTGGGTTTGTTTTTCACTGGTTTGTTTTTTTTTTTGTTAGTTGATTCTGTTTGTTCATTTGACATTTTGAGCTTGTTTAACCACTGCAACTCTGACCAGACACTTACAAAGGATGAATAAAGGAACTCGGCTAAAAAAGAAAGCCATTACAATCCATTTCCATTTGTAATAGTTTCCAACACAATAGAAACTGGCTTAATGGTTTTCATCAGGGATTTTTCTAGGTACTGTGAAATATCATTAGAACCCAACAGCTTCTTCTTTCATGAGTAGAACAAAATTTAAATATGCCTTCAGAAACCATTAGGAACAACACAACCATTACAGACCACCCAAAATACATAAAAACATTTTAGGCACCAGTAGAAATCCCTGATGATTTCTAATCTTTTTTTTTTTTTTTTTTTTGGTTTCTAAGGAATAATGCAGCGAGGGTAAACAAATGATCTCAGCCCTATGTTTTTGACCACATGATATTTTACTGGAATTGAGTACGAGGGTCTGTACAGATCTGTCCGATGTACATGAGGTCTTCATTAAAAAAAAAAGAAAAGAAAAAAGTCCGGAGTATAATGTACAGTACTGTCCTCCGATGTACAGCGTAACCGTTTGCACACTATATACAGTCAAAATATTTACAAATTTCAGAAGATCGACTTGAGTCTCATTTATGTTGGTTTTTTTTCTCTTTCTTTTATTAAAAAGAAGTCACTGTGGGTCTACTCTTGGGCAATAACTTGATTTTTGGAAATGAGTCTCACACACAAGGGAGAGAGTTTGTGATGTTCGGGAAAAGCCACTCTATTTTAAGACTTGCTGCATAATGACGTTTTGCAGCATTTCTCATAGCGAGTGATTAAAAACATTTACAAGCTGCTATTCAGTCATGACGTGGTAAGACGCGAATGAAGAACTGTTTGCATATGGGTGGCTTTGTTGCAAGTTATTTTATTTACTTCACTTTCAGGATAGCCGCTGCACATTATAGTGATGTCTGGTTTATGTAGGAGGAAGATGTCCAATGTTTGGCTTTGCTGCAATTTTTTTCTCTACTCCAATTTGAAGACATTTCTAAACACTCTATGGCCAAAAGTTTGTGCTCGCATAACCATCACACCCATGTGTGCTTGTTGAACATCCCGTTCCGGATTTATTCTCTTTTCTTCTGGGAAGGCTTTCTATTAGATGTCGGAGCGAGGCTGTGGGAATTTGTGTTCAAGGGCATTAGTGAGATCAGGCGCTGATGTTGGGAGGAGGCTCCATTTCCAGTTCATCCCAAAGGTGTTCAGTGGGGTTGAGGTCAGGGCTCTGTAGAGGACACGCCAGTTCTTCCACTCCTTTTAAACACACCGTGTCTTCATGGAGCTGCTTTGGATACATAGGCATAGTCATGCCAGTTCCAGTGAAGGATATTTGTAACAACTGTGTGCTTCTAACATTTTGGTGAAGAACCACATACGAGTGTGATGGTCAGGGGTGCACATACTTTTGGCCATGAAGTGTATATCAGTTGGTTATCTTTGTATTTAATGAAAAAAAGCACGGCAAACGTTCACAGGAGTAAAACCTTTCCCAACATTTCTGCTGAAGACCACAAAGAGCAAGATCGTCAGAGGCAGATGACATAAATGTGTGTGAAATTGAGTCTGTGAGTGTGAGTAAGTGTGAGTGTGAGTACTACTGCTATAAGGACAAGGCCCAAAATAGGCCATGCTTGAAACATATTGCTGTAGAGCTTCTGGGCCACACATCAACATGTGTAGGCGTCAGTCAATACTTTCCCGCGGGTTATTTTTCTAATGGCGACTGTATTTACTTCTTATGGAGGGATTTTGTTTGTCCTTGTTGTTCGTTTAGGCTACTGAGTAAATGTCAGTCGAATTCGGGTGTGGTCACAAACAACAGCTGTGTTGGAGACTCCTGCTGTTAAAAGTAATCATTTCGATTATGATTATAGTATTACATGTTTTCTTTGTAAAATTATACTTCGCTGAAGCATAACGCTGTCACGACCTTACGAACAGAATTATTCGAGAACGGGAACGGCCCAAATGTGCCCCATAAACTCGAGCCTCCTCTCAGATAGAACACATGGTGTTATTTTATACTTTAATATCGCTATATTGTGCATTGCATGCCTGTTTGGAATGGCAATAACATGAAGAGGATTCTGGGACTATTTTAACATACAGGATTTGTCTCATGACTTAAAAAAAGAGGAAGTTTTCTGACGTCTTTAACTTTCAGTTTGACGCAACCAAGAAGTCATGTGCATTAAAAATGTAGAACAAATGTGACAGCATGGATTGACAAATAAAACTTAATATGATTTCAAAATAACAACAATAATAATAATAATAATAACAATAATAATATTACATTATTACAAACTTGAAGTCCAGTCTCAAGTCCAGTTCAGTTCATTTGCATTTTGCAAATTCTGAGCCACGTCACATTTGAAGGGATTTTAAAAAAAAAAGAAAAAAAAAAGCACAGTCCTGTACATTTCACTTCGTACAAGCGTTTCTCCAAAAGACAGTAAGACAGTGTTTGTGTGTGCTGCTTTTTAGTTCCAGTTAATGTTACTGTGTTTAAAATGGCTTTTCAGGTTTACCGAGTCCAAACAGAATCTATGCAGCAACTGTTCATGCACAGAAAGTCTTTGTATATTCTTGTATAGAATCCAGCTCTATACACACACACACACACGCACACACACACACGCACACGCACACACACACATGCACGCACACGCACGCACGCACACGCACACGCACACAAGCACAGGTGATAAAACAAATGCTAGAATATTTTGGTGATTTTGATTCATTTATCAGACAGTTTTCTCTCACGTCACTGACGTGCTGCGGTTCATGCTGCGGTGGATGACTACAGTGAGGTGAGTGTGGGGGCGTGGCCAGGTGGATGACTACAATGAGGTGAGTGTGGGGGCGTGGCCAGGTGGATGACCACAGTGAGGTGAGTGTGGGGGCGTGGCCAGGTGGATGACTACAGTAAGGTGAGTGTGGGGGCGTGGCCAGGTGGATGACCACAGTGAGGTGAGTGTAGGGGCGTGGCCAGGTGGATGACTACAGTAAGGTGAGTGAGAGGGCGTGGCCAGGTGGATGACTACACTAAGGTGAGTGAGAGGGCGTGGCCAGGTGGATGACTACCCTAAGGTGAGTGAGACGGCATGGCCAGGTGGATGACCACAGTGAGGTGAGTGTAGGGGCGTGGCCAGGTGGATGACTACAGTGAGGTGAGTGTAGGGGCGTGGCCAGGTGGATGACTACAGTAAGGTGAGTGAGAGGGCGTGGCCAGGTGGATG
>JAQQZU010026624.1:0-29279 GCA_030068025.1 Parauchenoglanis punctatus | reverse complement strand
TTCCTCTCCAACCTTGGCAAACCATGTCTTCATGTAGCTCGCTTTGTGCACAGGGGCATTGTCATGCTGGAACAGGTTCGGACCTGTTAGTTTCAGTGAAGGTATATTGTAATGCTACAGCATACAAAGACATATATATATATATAGACAATATTGCACTTTCAAATTTGTAGGAAGTTTGGGTAAAAGTTTGGGGAAGGACCATATATGGGTATGATGGGTTGGTGTCCACATACTTTTGGCCATATAGTGTAGTATGTTACAGGGCTTATTCACCCAACACAGTGCTATTTGAGATTTCTTGCCCCCTGGTGGTTCATGAAAAAAACACCACAACAGTGTTTTCGGTCCACCTTTTAGTGGTACCTGAAAATGTGACAGTAACAGACAAAGTTTTTCACCATTATTGACACATACTTTTGTGCAGTGACTGATGACAGTTGAGCATCAGCCAACACTGAAATGGTCTGAGTTATAGAGTCTAGTCAGTCATAACCTTCTATCTTTTTTTCTATGACTATCATTAAGATCAAACCAGCCCTGTCTTCAACCACAAGGTCCATGAGTCAAAATTCATGCTTAAGGACCTACACAGGCTGTGAGGTGTCAAATAGTTCTTCTTAGCAATAGTTTATTTTCAATCCTAGAGGTTCCATATGTGAGATCAGTCTGTCTGGCTCATCACTTGCTGTTGGGACTGTCCACACACCAGCCAGTCATCCAAATTATGAATATTCACAGGTCATAGCATTGCAGAGGCTCTAGTACACTTCTCATTTTCTGAACACCCCGTGTGCTAAATGTACCCAAAGGGAATGACCTGAGAACTGATATGTCACTCTTCTTATATAGAAGGTGAAGGGGAAGAATTGCAAATGGAATCTGGAAATATGCATCCTTCAGATCTGTGGTTAAAAAACATAAATTGTTTTTTGTTCACCACACACATTACATCTGCCATGAATAGCAGGCTCCAACAATGGCATTTGCACCAACCAAACATCTGAAAGCTTGATAAAGAAGTAAGGAAGCCACTTGACTTGAGCTATATTGTGGAATAGTCCAGTCATATTCAGTGGAGAATCCAGCTATAATTTTGCCAAGTCAACCTGGACACCAGTATGCAGCATATTTGTCTGCTCCAGATTTACACTCTGATCTTGTCAGCTGTCAGATGACAAGCTTTATGTCAAAATGGGCCTCAAGTTCAGAGAATCAAATGCAACCACTGAGTGCATCAGGTTTGGTCTCTGTATTCCGATCTCCCTTGAGTTCTGTACTTCATTGTACTGCTGCATTCTCAGTAACAGCCCTTGCATTTGGCCCAGGCCTCCCACCAGCTCCTCTAATTAGCATTCCAAAGTGTTAACAGCACTTACTCCTTCTCTTCCATGGAACTGATCAGTGGAGTCCTCTGTCTCTTTCTATTCTTCCCCCTGCCATGCTGTGAAGGAGCTTATTTTCTTCTTCCCAGTGTGGTCTGCAGTCATACTTCCGGCTAGTGTCTTGTTTCACTGTGGTGCCACGACATCAGAGGAAGGTGATGAATAGCCATAGCCTGCAAGGCACACTATGCACATCACTAATGATATTATTGTGAAGTTAGGGTACGGCTTTTTAAGTGTTTCTTGCCAATATTCAGGTCCCAAAGAATTTAGGCGTTAATCTTGTTCATTATTCAATGCCATGTGCTTGGCAGTACAAACAGCTTGCCATCCTGCCCTGAAATACACAAGATAAAGTTTAGGGAGTTAACTATATTTATTAGAGATGCTGCCAGAAAAATTTCAAAAGGCAAAAAGGACAAAGATTTTTTTTCTTTTACCTTAAAAGATTAAACAGGTCTACAGTGAAGTGGAATATTGAACAATTACAAATAATGTTAATGGTGCATTACAAATGGAACATTACAAATAATGTTAATGGTAATTAACATTGGCCTACTCTTTAACACCCATGCAAGCAAAGTCGAATTCTGCTGGGCTGTATTGCTGATAGTAACATTACTACTTCCCCTACTTCCTTTAAACCTGAAATGGTGGAAATGTCTTTTTTAGGTTTTGAACAATTAAAGTGTTTATCATAGTTTTTTTAATAGTAAATCATGAGCAGGGAAAAATGAAAGTTATACAAGTACTTATAACTTGCAGATGAAAGCTTACATTACCTATGACCTGGATTAAATGCAGCCATGGCAGTGGCCCACTTGGGCCAATTTAAACTAGAAGCAGTGATAGATGGGTAATCAGTCTGCAGCTGAACCTCAGATTTTATAAAAAAAAAAGAAAAAGAAAAAAAAAGCTCTTTTCTTAGCAAAAGGGACTCTGGCCTACTGTAGATAAGATGTATTTCTCGTATAAGGGGAACTCTGGGAGCAGTGCCCCTGAGATTGTCATCATGGACACCTTCTTCACCAGATTGTAAAAAGTGTAGTGTTACATGGTGCACACTCTGTTTCCTCCAACATGTTCTGAGACAGAGCCACTTCCTGCTTCATTCAGAAGTAAGGGGCAGGTGCATAAATCACCAGGGTATGAGGTATGAGCCATGTTCCTTCATGTTAGCACAAATGGGAAGCAGACATGGTGTTGAGGAGACACACGCAGAAGCATGCCGGGTTGACTCATAGTAAAAGGAGGTTCTCCCTAATGGAGAAGAATAAGATAAGACTCTCGGATGAGACACACTAACCCATGACTCATATTATGGCTTTTTGTATGCATTTTTACCTCTTTAGGGTGATTGTGCTCAAATTGATTCTGCCCTGAGCTAGCCAGCAAAACCCTTGTTCCCAGTGTTAGAGGAAACCTCTTATGATTTCCTCACCAAACAGCTATATTGTCACAGATGAATGGAGAGGTGTGGCATCCCTGGCTAGAGTATCATCACCTTAGAGCCGTGATCAGATTGATGACTGTGATGTAGCAATCCTGACCCCTGTATACAGGCATTGTGGTGGGAACTGTTCTGGAAGTGGTGCACTGCAACTGGACCTGGTGCACTGCAGATTGAATAAAGTGTTCACCTTTTCGCAAGGACTGCTGAATAATCGCAAGTCCCTATCACTGCTGAAGTCATATGTGGTGGCCATTTTGACCTCTCCCTCCTGGCTTGGGAACTCATAAGCTCAAATCAACATTTTTGAAAGGACTTGGACACCTTTGCCCTGAAATGAGTATCCTAGAAAATGTTTTTCAGTTGGTGTTCTCAGCAAGAAGGGTGGAAGAATCGCATGCCTTGGAAATAAGCTCATCCTGTGATGGCACCATGTACTTTCTCCAGGTTCTACAGTGTCATAGTGGTATTCAGGTGTTAAGCACCACCCATGGCAGTTGGTATGAAAAAGAATACTAGTTCCACCAGGGTTGGAACCTGCACCAACATAGCAGGCATATGGTTCTTAAAGTTAAAGTGACTGTTCATTGGATATTTATAGTAAATACTACATGACTTACTTTATATAACTTTGTGGTAAGGTCTTGGCATAGTGCATAGTGCAAGAGAGCATGTTAGGTGTTCACAGTTCATTTTACCACAGTTCATAGAACCACAGTTACTTTTCCAGTAAATGTTTAACATGGCCATATTCAGGGATTTGCAAATCTATATGTCTGTGAAGTCTGTTTACCCACAACATCTTACACTTTTTCATTCTGGGCTGTTTTGCTTTTGCAACATATTGCTCACTCAAAAAAAGAAGTGGCAACCAGCTCATCAGCAACGAACTAATCAGAGTTAATTAGTTTGATGATGCCCTTCTTCCTTTTATATATGATAGAAAAATTGCCTTCTGTGAAAATCTATTCATGCATGAATAATTTTCCTCCTATTCCTGTTCAGAATTAACATATTAAGCATTTTCCACATAAGTTAATTACAGTTGCATTGTCTGTTGTACATTTGTTTTATTGAAATGCTAATCACAACATTATTATTCACTGTTATGCAGTGGATATAAAAAGTCTACACATCGTTGGTGAAATTGCAGGTTTTTGTGATGTAGTGCCAGAAATGAAGACAAATCTTGTCAGACATTTACCATCTTCAAGGTGACCTTGAACCAACAAAATTCAAGAGAAAAACAAATAGATAATTGCTAGGAAAAATATGTGACATTAATAAATAAGTAGCGTGCAGCTGTTATCAGTGAAGGTGATTCTGATTAACCCCGATTAAAAATCAGCAGTTCCTGTAGGACTTTGCTGAAACTTTTGTGGTTACAGCCTACTCGTCCACAAGTAACTGACAAAACATCTACAGAATCTTATTGCTGAAAGATACCAATCAAGAGAGGCATAGCAAAATATTAAAGCCATTGGATACACCATGGGAAACTATCATCAATAAGTGGAGAAAATGTGGCAGTACAGGGACGTTGCCAAGATCAAGATCACTCACCAAATGTAATGAGAAGACAAGGAGAAGACTTATCAGTGAGGCCACCAAGAGGCCTACGTTAAAAGAGCTGCAGGAGTTCCCGGCAGGTACTGGTGACAAAAAATTATGACTCAATCTCCCATCTCCCTTGGTCAGATAGACAAAGATTGAAGTTTTTAGCCTTAATTCTAAAACATATTGCATGTCTGTCTTATTAATTATCCAAAGAACACCATGCCTCTTTTGAAGCATGGTTGTGGCACTTTGGTTTGCTTCTCTTCAAATAGTACTGGGGCTCTATTCACGCTAGATGAGATAATGACTAGCTCCAGATATCAAGCTATTCTGGCAGAAAATCTGCTGGCCAGTGTCACAAAGTTTGAAGATGAAGAGGAATTTACCTTTCTGACATAATAAAGACCCAAAACAAAATGGCTTATTTCTCATTTTCTTTGCCATTAACATTATTTATGAAGTGTTAGATTTGACAATAATTAAAAAAAAAATTTTCCATCAAAATGTACTTAATTTTTCTCTTTCAGTATCGATTTCTCTCTGGTATGCTGATGTTAACTATATGCTTGTCTAATGATAGCTAATTCAAACATACACTGATAGATTTGATTTCACATTAATGAAAAGTTTCTCCTTTTACTTTGACAGAAAGCTAGGGTGCCACAAGAGCATGTGAAGGATCTCGATAGAAATCAGGACCCCACAATGATACAAGAGAAACCAATTTCATCAAGGGTGCCCCCCCATGGTTATATGGTTGGGTCATGTTTTCTGTCCCTTTCTCTCTAATGGAGTATGTGGAGCCATTATTAGTTGCTTTGCTGTGTTCTGCCTATAAAAGCCACATTTTGAATGGGAGACAACATTCATGTTAATTATCAAGTGAGAATTGCAACTTCTAAACAGGAAAGTAAGGCAAGTGACTACTTAACTCTTTGAACCTGAGAACAACACCTTTCAAATGCATGCTAAACAGTTAGCAACCCCCATGTAATACATACCCACTTAACATGAAAAAGCTCAACTAAAAGCCAAAAACAACATTTCTACCTAGACAAAACACAATTCCAATATAAATCGACTAAATAAGCAAGCAGTCAAAACATGCTAGCAATGCATGCCTGCGAAAACCTGCAAAAATTTTGCAACTCCACGCTATCGACGAAGAGGATTGTAAATTTCTGTTAGGCAGAAATGAAATATTCCGTTTTCTGCTGTGTGCCATCATCATTTACTGTGACCAAGTACATATACACTGATTCTAACACCTCTACAGTAATCTCACCGGTGATACCTTCATTACGATGCAAATACAAATAAAGCTTGCAGTTGCTGAGATAGAGGCTCCTCGATTCATTTTGGGTCTGTCATTTTCTAGCTTGGGCCTAAAAAAGAGGCCTGGGGTTAATAAATGGATAAATATGCTATATACCCAAAGAAGTAAAATTCTACAAATACTAGAGTCTTAAAATATTACAATTCTAATTTATATTTCAGTTCTTATTTTGTACCAATTCAGTTTTGATCAATTCCCTATTGAGGATTAGGAAGAAATGTGTTATTGCTTAAAATGAAAGCTATTTTCTGGTGCTAGTTAATTTTAGACATTTACCTAGTAAATTAAATGGCAAAGTGTGAATGCTTTTAAGAAATGAACTTTTTCCATCTGTTGTAAATCCAACATGAATTCTGCAGTATTCTTGCAATTCTAGCTATATTCTGGTTAAAGGGGTGGTATTTTCTGTTAGGTTTTTGTTTTAGGTTAGTTAATATCAATAATCACTTGCTTTGACAAAATTAGTTTATGTTAAATAAAAAGGAATTCTCTTTTATACTGAATGGCCAGATTGGCCAATAACTATATAATGAAGAACTGGAAAGACTTCTGAAGACACACAGCTAATCATGAAACCAAATACCCTGTAAACCATCATCTATGCTATGCTAATCTATGTTTCCCTCACATTAATCACTTGAGAGCAGAGCACCATGTGACACACCCATCGATCAATGCTATTTGATTACTGAGGAAATAAGATTGAATGTGTAATTCTATGGCTGTTATTGCAAGTGGGAATTTCTGGGTCATATTGCTCTAAAATTTCTGAAGCTCAAAAAAAAAAAAAACCAGAGGATTTGGTTATGATGGGAAAACAGACCAAAATTTTCCAATCTCAAATACCAACCTTTATTGTATAAAGAAAATAATAACTGGACAGCAACAGGGAAACGAAAACTGTGAACACAGAAGCCGTGTTTCCATGAACCTGCTTAATGTGCAATTTAAAATTGTGAACTGAAAAAAAGAAGAACGGCAAAAGATGTATTTCCGAAAAACTCAAATATCCCAAAAAAGTTTTTACGCTCACCTGAGGTGGTTTTTCAGATGATTTGATAAAGCGATATTTCACAAAAACTTAAAAGGAAATATTTTCTGCATTTAAGTCACATGACATGAAGAGCAACTGAAAACACTAAACCTAAAAAAAAACTCTATAAGAGCTATTGTGAGAAGAGAAAACCCAGCTGTACTCGCTTAAAATCACTCAGTGGAAACTCAGACCAGTTTTTGGTTAACTTTTTAAAAATATTGCTTCTATTTTGTGAAAAACTGCAATAGAAACTTTGGCTTGTCTACATCTCCAGCCTGCCCCTTCGTGCAGCAGCTTACTGTATGTTTGGCTGACATGCAGGCCATTACCCTCCCTAAAAAATGTCTAGGGGAGGCTCGTTCCTGGCCAGCAGAAACACCCATCTCAGGAACCTGGCAAACTGTTGTGTTTTACAGGCTTGAGTGTCTTTGCGTGACCAGATTTTTAGTCCACTGGCATGCCTGGCTGGTAAGCCAGGACAAAATGAACCTCAGTCATTCACTTGCCTCATGCTGAGGGTCTGTAGGCTTTCAAAATTGAATCGGCACTGTAGCAGGAATCCTTCAGGAGGGAATTCAATACCGGTATTCATGAACATATTTTGGGGAAATTCCATAGAGTCAAACACTGGTATCATGATCATGGGGTTTTGCCATTCATCTTTATCTTCTCTTTCCTGAGGTGGGAGAAGTAATCTGTCATGCGACAGAGCCGAAGATGGATGCAAATTCAGTTCAGCATTTTATTAAAGACCCAGGCAAACAGAGCCAAAATGCGAGGCAAAAAGTCATGTGAACAGCAACAACACTATGAAGGCAATTCCAAATATTCAAAAATTAGCGAGCTAGGCAAGATAAAAAAAAATGATTTTAAACAGAAAATCTAAACACAGAAAACAAGGCAAGGCTTCTGGTAGCAGCAGACTAATCCTTACTTGGCACTGGTCAGAGAACCATGAAGGCTTAAATAAGAAATGCGTGAAAGTAATCATGACACATTTGAGAGACAACCAAAGACAAGATATAGGCAGAGACAAGACATGAAACAAAACAAAACATATATGCACATAAACAAACATATAACAACACAGAAGTAGCTGCTGTAGTGCTGAGAGCTGCGATGCATGGAAAGAACCCTGAGCTTGGTTAGTGGGGGAATACGTAACAGTGAAGGATCTGAAACATCTCGCTGATTAACTAGTGTGATGCACTGGAGTGGTCACTTGATCCAGTGATCAAATCTAAGATGCTCATTTGTCCTGCCGATCTAATGATAAGTCATCCAATTGCAAAAAGTCATCCACTGCCGGCCTCTTGCATGCCAATGGCGCCTTGTTTTCTTATGGCATTTAAGGAATAATGGAATGCCCAGGAAACTGTCTGAGTATGGCCGCTCGCTTTCAGTTCACCAAACACCAAAGGCTTTTTAAAGACCTGATTAGCATTTGTGCCACATGCACCTTATTATTTGCACTCAAAATAGCCATATAACACCTTTGTCTGTAACTGTTCACCAGTAACACATTCTACAACCTGTACTCTGAAGGGAAAAGGGTCTGTTCTTTAAGGGGTCTTTGGATGGTTCCTAAAATGCTTGACAAAGGAAAAAGCTATACATGTAGTATGATTCAATGTACAACAACATGTAAAAGGGATCAATCTTTTAGAGTTTCCATAAGAAACGATCAAAAGTGTAAAAGGTTTGACTTTTTCCTGAGAGTGTAGTACGGATTAAAATTGCAGATTTCATCATTATAATTAATTCATTCATTCATTTTCTATGCTGCATATCCGTTGCAGATCACAGGTGAGCTGGAGTCAATCCCAGCTGACTTTACGTGAGAGGCGGCGTACATGCTGGGCTGGTCGCCAACCTTTCACAGGGCTGACACAGAGACGAACAGCCATTCACACTCACATTCACACCTATGGGCAATTTAGAGTAGCCAGTTGTCCTAATCTGCATGTTGTGGGAGGAAACCAGGAGGAAACCCACACAGGCACAAGAAGAACATGCAAACTCCACATGGAAGGACCCCAGTCAGCCAGTCGGTTATAACCCAGAACTTTGTTGCTGTGAGGCAACGGAGCAAACCATTGCATCACCATGCCGCCCCATCATTATAGTTCTGTAATTAATTTTTTTCAACTATATATAGGGATGTGTCAGCAAAAATGAAACCATGGCCTTGCACTTAATCTTTTTAATCTTCTCCAACTCCAGTTTAACTTCAGTTTTATATATTACTTCTCTCTCTTTCTCTCGCTCATGTCTCCTACCTCTTTAGCTTGGAGCTAGAGTGGGGAGAGGAATAAAGCAGGAAATGGGAAAGAAATAGTGATGGAGATCCTCTCCTCCACATATAAGGGTCAATCTTTTATCTCTCCTCTGTAGATGTGCCATGTGGCCTACACTTCTACATCCTTTACACCTACTCTCTTTCTACATCCTCCATTCTCCCTCTCCTTTCAAAATGCATTTCAGATACTTCACTGTCCTGTCAGAGAAATCTTGTATCTCTGATGCCAAGTTGTGAATAGCTGCAGCTTCCCCACAGGTAGTTGCTTTGTTTGCTTTTATATTTATTTTGCACCTGTTGTGTCTTATATTAACCTTATATATTATATATTATATTTTACAATTATATATTACTGATTAGTAATATATAATTAGTGTAAGTCAACTGTTTCATAAATGCCTGTGTAATGGATATTATTGCACAGTATCTCCTGCGCTGTATGCCATGATAGTCCAGCTGAGCAACAGTAAAAAGGGTTCTGCCTAATTTCCTTGGATGGCCATAAGGCTATTTCTATTGCTCTTTATTTTCACTTTCCTCTCTTTTCGCTTTACAATGGCATCTCTGAGCTCAGTGCTCCCCCTTCCTGGTCACCATAAGTAAGTACACTCTGTCTGGCAAAGCAGTAAGATTCTCTGGTGCATATCTTCATATACTTACTGAAATAACCACTGAGATTTCAGAAATACAAGAAGTGAAAATGATTTCACATGAATGATCATGTAAGAAAACATCTGACCCACACCTCCCCTACAGGAGGGTAAAAATACACTAATTGGAAATTTGATACGATACGATACATGGTGTCTCCATATCGTACATTTTTGATTCAGTAAAATATGCATTACCTGAATATGCCTTAGGTTTCTATTTTCAATTGATTAATACATTAAACATACTGTAAGTATTGATCCATTCAGACCTTTATAGCATATGATGAAACATAAGTTATGCACTAAAATGCAATAATATTAAACACGGTTAATTTAGCATTAGCTCAGGGTTGCTTTGAAACTGTCAGCAAAATATCTACCCTAACTATATTTCAAAAAAGAAAAAACACAAAAAAAGACAGAAAAAGTTCACACATAGGTACAGACAGATGAAGAAAATGAAGCAGAGTGTGTCTGTGTCTTTGTCTGTGCAGATGCAATGGTATTAGCACTGACTATTATGATGGTGCACTAGTACGGTAGAATGCTAGAATATTAGCTCATAAAAACAGCATGTGTGTGTGTGTGTGTGCGCGCGCGTGTGCGTGCGTGTGTGTATGGATATGTAGATACACCTGTTGCAAGATAAAGAAGAATCTACTTTATAGAATCAAGTGTGGACATGATCAAGTTTAAATGTTTTTTTACCGTTCACACGAAACAGAATTTCATGGCAAATAGCCTACTTTATTATGCAGTACATTGAATATGCAGACATACTATATCAAAATGAGTTTGGTTGTGTAAACTACTGAGGTATGTTGAATTTGCATTCACAAATGGATGTTTAATAAAATGTAAGCCAAGGGTGATATGTTTAGCTAAGCATTACATTCCATTGCAATATCGTCTCTTCATTATTTCTCTTTTCAGCACAGACATACACTGTACAGTCCAAAAGTCTGAGACCGCACTGAAGATCTGGGATTTTGTTATTTAAAATGGCAAGTAAACAGAAAATTTTAGAAATTTGAAATATTTTAAACAAAGTAAGTAAATATTCAATATCTTGAATATATAATATATCCAATATTTAATAGGATAGGTCAGATTTTTCTTTGATCCTAAATAATACTAAGAAACTCTGATGATGGTGTGCATGTCCAAAAAGGTTGATTTTAGTTTCACATGACAATAAAATGTAGTTCAAACACTGCATTTGGAGGTAAGGTGCTTCTTTCCTGTTATGCCTGTTCAACTTGTTATGACAGTGGCATTTAACAGATTATGAATCATGACAACAACAAGAGTGAACTAAACTGTGTGTGTCTCTTTTTTGCCTTCTTGACCATCCTCCTCACTGTGTGGAGGGCCAGTATGCTCTTTAGACTTACAAATGTTGCAGACATCTACCGACACAACACAATGTCATCAGCAAAATGCACGCACCAGGAGGACTGCATTTTATCCCAAAAGTTCTTTTTTCTGTGCTTTTGCATGAGCTGTCTCAATGCAAAATCTGCATCAGTTGTTTCTCTGCCAGGCATAAAAACTGTTCCTCCCCTACGGTAGTCTCTTCTCTGAGCCTTCTTTCAAAAATCCTTTCCAAAATCTCCATGGTGTGTGACATCAGCTTCAATCCGCTAATGTTTTCACAATCCTGAATATCTCCCTACTCCTTAGAAATGGGTACAATCACACATCTTCCACCCCCCTTGGTATTTTCTCCTGCTCATAGATCTTCTGCATTAGGTCCTGCAACACATCTACTCCCTCTTCCCATAAACTCTTCCAGACTTCCACTGGTATGTCATCTGGTCCTGTTGCTTTCCATTCTTCATTCGTTTCAGTGCCTCTTTCACTTCCTCTCTCCTTATTCTTGGTACTAACCCTTCATTTGCGACTCCATCCCCAAAATTACCCTCGGATTTTTTCATTCCGCAGCTTTTCAAAAATCCTTTTCATCTATTCTTGAGCCTGTCATGCTCACTCAAGACTACGCCTTGCTCATCTTTCATCTGCTTTATCTGAGTAAAATCCTTGTCCCTAGCCTTTACAACCATTCTCTCTCTCTTATGTCTCCATTTTTTATGCATCTCCTCCAAAGCCTGTGCCCTGGCTCTTGCCACTGTTCTCTTTGCCTCCTTGTTGCCTGCCTATACATTTCTCTATCTTCCTCCCTCCCTGATTGGTACAAAGTCTTCTTTGCCTCCTTCTTGGCCTTTATTACATCCTACACCTCACTATTCCACCACCACATCTCTTCATCCCCAGGTGGTCTCCTTCCTGTCATCCTACCCAACACCTCTTCACCTACATACTTTCAATACAACTTTGCTATTCTTCTCCCACAATTCATCCACACTCTCAAATCATAGTACTTCATTCAAAACTTTCAAAACAAACCTGTTCTCAAGCCCCTTCTCCTTTAATCTATACCACTTTATCTTTGGTGCTACTTGCTCTGGTCTGTTCTCTGGCTGAGTACGATCTCTCAGCCCATTACCACTGCTTTATTTTACACTGCCAAACTTTCCATATTTATTACCTTGCGATTCTTTATTTCTTTCAAATAATTTCTTTAACACTTTAGAAAGTCTATTTGGCTTTCTATTCCTCCAATACTGTAAGTTACAAGCTGATTTACTTTCTTTCTTAAAAAATGAATTAACTATTGTCAAATCAGATGCCATGGCAAAATCTACTATCTTCTCCCCTTCCTCAGTTCCGCTCCCCACTCCACATCCTCCATATACCCTCTCTATCACCTCTTTACTCCTCACCTGTTTGTTTAGATCCCCACCAACAATCACCTTTTCTCCCTCTTGTATCACCCTAAGCTCTTCATCCATTTTTTGCCCAGAAAGCCTCTTGCTCCTCTTCCTCACAGCCCACTTGAGGGGCATATGTACAAAAGACATTAACTGCAGTCATTTTAAGGCCCAGCTTCACATTCATCACTCTGTCACTCCTCCTATTCACACCAACAAGATTATTTTTGTGTTCTTTGGTTAATACTATCACGACACCATTTCTCCCTTGCTCATTTGCTCCACTGTACAACTTACAGCCTCGTTCCCCTTCCATCTAGTTTCCTGAACATGTAACACTCCCACCTTCCTCCTGTCCATCAAATCTGCCAACTCTCTTCCTTTTCCAGTCACTGTACCAGCATCCATTGTCCCAACTCTCACCATCAACGTAGAACATTTGATAGGCTTCAAATCGTATAATTGGTTACTAAAAATCTTTATGTGGATTATGCTGTCAAGATTAAATAGCTTAACTATTTAATGGACATTTTTGATCTGCAGTGGCTGGGCAGCATAATTGGAAGAATTAGCCCATACAATGAGTAGGAGGTGCACTGTCACCATTTAGTCATTATTCAGCTCTTAGTGAGATTTGGCTTTTATGGAGCTTTGTGGGGATCACTTATTGTAAATCCCCTATGCCATGAACTCTACATCATGTACTTTATGGATGATAGGCAAAGAAGTTGGTAAATCAGCACGTCAAAAATGTACATCTTTAGAACATTTTATCAAAGAACATTTTATTTAATATTTTATTTAAAGTATTTTATTTAATATTTACTAATTTCAAACTTTGCTGATAATTTTGCTTTATTCCTCAAAATAAACAAAATTATATGTCATTAAAATACAGAGATGGGGACTCGAGTCTGAGACTCGGACTCGAGTCGCATTTAAGTCGCACAAACAAAGACTTGTGACTTGACTTTAGACTTGTCCTCAACGACATGAGACTTGACTTGGACTTGGGTGTTGTGACTCGTGAACAATGTTCATTTCATGGAATTATTTATTTTATTATTTCATTCATTTCAGTTTTTCCAGTGTGTTATGGGAAAATCGGAGGCAGACTGAATATTTCCCTCCCTTGATATTACGCGCAACGTAACACATGCGTGCAGCCACAGATTTCAAATCAATACAGACCATGGCGATGGCAAGTTCACCTGGAGCTGTGCCATTTGTTATCGCATTTGGATATAAAGCCTTCACACAGACAGCTAAAAAGCGACCGGCCACTTGCAAAGTGTGTGGCGTCAGGATAAATGATGCCGATCAGGCACCTCAAAACGCACAAGGATAGGTCAGTCACGTGGTTAGGTGAAAGGGAAACTTAGCTCGTATGGACAGATAACGTTACCGCTAGCAAACTAATCGAACCACAGTTGTAGGCCATACAGACTACATGCAGATTAAAGCTTTATTGTTCCCCACACGTTTTATTTGATTAACATCTCACTACGTTCGAGCCTAGGCTACCAGCAAGTAGCAGGCCAATAGAAGCCCTGTACTCTGCTACCAGTTACCAGATGGCAGCAGAGTATATATGGATGTAGTCTAGTGATGTATCCTAACATTAATCCTATGTATTAATCACTGTTTTAGAATAGGCTACTGTTATGATATCAGTGCACCTGGTAAAACTCCGTTCAGCTGCCCAAGTGTTTATTCAGGAAAGAATATTAAAATGTAACATCAGTGAAGAAGAATTTCATCACAAAAATACTGTAGGCCTATTCCACTGCAGTATTACTGTTAATCTTGCTCTAATATTACTGAAGTAAATGTCATATTTTGGACAGTAACAAACAGAATGTATACAAAATAGCCTACTGGATTTTACTGCAAAAATGCATTATGGTCTAAAAAATATTGCAGCAATGCAGTTAACATAAAATAACAGCAGGCTTTTTTTTTTAGTACTTACACATATAGTATTTTGTCTATAAACGACAATATTAGCTTTATCATCCATATTTTATAGTAAGCAAGTAAATAAATTTACATGTTCATCTACAGGTTTGCAGAATTCAGCAAAGCAAAGAAAGTGACCAGTGAGGAGGGACAGAGCAGCATTGAGTCTCTCTTGGTTCAGGCGAGAGGTGTGCAAGTATACCACTATGGCCATCCTAGACAGAGGATCATCACTGAATCAATAGTCAATGACCTTTTCATTGGATGCAATGTGCCCCTGCCTTTGATTGAGCACTCCAACTTCAGGAAATTTTTGTCAGTGACAGAGGAGAGATATAATCCAGTAAGTCGATGCACAATTACAAGACGTCTGAGTGATCTAACATCAGAGAAACGGGCCCTTATCAAATCAAAACTAGAAAAGACAGACACTGTATCTGTGACTGTGGACATTTAGACAGACAGGACCATGCGTGGCTTTTTAGGGGTAACAGCCCTTTCAATTGCACATTGAAATAGCCCTCCTAAGTGACCATGCTCTGATCGATGTTATATTTTACTATAGTGTATAATAATAGATGATAGTACAGTACATGCCTTCAATCCAAAACATACAGCAATGCAGTATTATCTCAGATAGCATCTGATGAGAGAACGTTCATTTCAGTTATTTGAGACTTGAGACTTGACTTGGACTTGGAGAAAATGACTTGTGAACATCTCTGGTAAAATAAGACAATTTTAACTTGAAATTAGCAAAACAAAAATCTAGAAATAGGGTTAATAATGCATTGGAAAAAACGGTTTGGCCTACATAACCATTTACACCCAACTTTATTTAAAGATGAATAAATGAGGCCCAGTATCATTATCAAAATAATTAGGATTGAAGTGATGGTTGGGTAGGGATGATAAATGTTTAGTGAGTAAGATTGTATCATCAATTAAAGAGGAGAGTGACTGATGGCACACTAGCTGAAGGCTGCATGTGAGTTTGTTGAATGTGAGTAAACATGTATTGTGCCGAAGTTTGAGTGAAGTGTTAAATGCCAGATGACAAAGATTTGAACCATCTAGCATGCCAGACATTTACAGATATGACTGGAATGCCTATTCCTGATATAAGCTTAGATATAAGAAATGGATTCCAGTCTACATTTACATTTACATTTACAGCATTTGGCAGACGCCCTTATCAAGAGCGACTTACATAAGTGCTTTGAAGTTTCTATCAGCAAATATATTCTGATACTGGCTCATTAGGACCTGGGCTAAGTCTACCAGTCCATTACAAGTACAACTTCATTCCAAAGTACCAACGATTGCACAAGGCTTCCCATCCATCCATCCATCCGTCCATCTATACCAATTATCCATTAAGGGTTGCTTGGAAGCTGGAGCCAATCCCAGCTGACTTCAGGCAAGCGGTAGAATACACCCTAGGCAGGTCGCCAATCTATCGAGGACTAACAGAGAGCTAACACGGACAACCATTCACACTCACATTAACACCTATGGGCAATTTAGAGTAGCCATGTGACCTAATATGAATGTCTTTGGACTGTAGGAGGAAACCGGAGTACTAGGAGGAAACCCACACAGGCATGGGGAGAACATGCAAATTCAGAAAGGCCGGCACTTTCAAACCCAAAATCTCCTTGCTGTGAGGTGACAGCGCTAAACCCCGCACCACCCCCGCCACCTGCACAAGGTTTGAATGAGTTTGTATTGTAAGTTTGTATAGGTTTGTATAAAAAATATATGTATCAAATACTCACAAATTTGATAGAGCCTGTTTCCTGTAATTCTGAATCATGAACATTCTCTTGTGTTCCTTCTATGATGGTCTATCACACATGCATACATATCTATTTTGTCACATACATCCATATAGCTTCACTATAAAAAAAAACAACAACAACTTTACTTACTTAAACTCAAGTAAAGTCAACAAAGTGGCTGCTTAATCCTTAGCTCAAGAGTCAACATTCTTTTACCAGTTGTCTAGTAGGAAGTATTGTGAAATACTGTGTGTTGGCTAGTTTCCATGCAAAGTTAGGAGTGCTGGTTTAATTGTGGTGTCCTATTTAGGGTAACCTAGCTCACTTTCACGTATACAGTATTTAGTCCATTTGAATTTTACCATGTGTGGTTGTTTAGCCAATAGACTCGAGGTGAGCGACTGCTTAAGAGAGATGGTCCTGGGCCCATATGCACATATGCGCATGCATATACCATTTTGTTGTGGGTGTGTGTTTACTTTTTACTTTGATTAAACAGCACAATTTACAAAAAATCATTTCAATATGTTATTTGCGAATAAATCTATTATTGCTTTGACGTATTAAAACCCAATTGTGCAGGTATCAATAATGCACACATTATTAAACTAAGCACATTAATAAGATCTGTCTATATTTCTGTTCATGAGCTTTCTCATTAAAAAAAGGCCACTAATTCCACACTGCACCATTCACTTTTTGCTGTCTTTCAGTTACTTTGAGCTAACATTTTCCTGGATTGGGTTTCAGCATACCTGCTGTTTTCATGTTTGGCAAAGTGTTCTGTAACAACAGGGAGCCAAAAGCAGTTGGATACAAGTGTATTTTACAGGCCAGTGTGCACTGCATCAATATTATATGCAGGTAGGTTCATAAATACAGCAGTCGGAATAGTACCTGAAAAACTCATACTCATTAACAAAACCTAACAAAGGTCAAACCAGTCTAGAGAATGTGGGGAAACAAACAAATGTAGACTTTGTTGTTTGAAGCCCTTATCAGTTCTTTAGTTTGAAATACTGTGTGTTGGGTTTTTTTAAGCAAATGATTCCATATGCAAGGAAAGTAGTCCTGCTTTCTAGTGATGTTCTTGTTTCATCTCCAACTGCATCAGAAGCTCTTTGCTTACACAGCTGACGAGGACATTTGTTCAAAAAGAAATATACTGAATAGCCTCTCATACTAAATTCTGATATGTTCAACTTGTATTAAGGGGCAAATGTATGAAAAAAAAAAAAAAAGTTGGGTCCATGAAATAATTTGATGACAGGAGTGGAAGCCAATGTTAACTTCTGCTGTTGTAACCCATCCATTTGAAGGTTTGATGCGTACCTCCTTCTGAAACGCACAGTACACAGTATTGCTCTTTATCTCCCTTCCATTTCCACAATAAATATGAGTCTGGTACAAACTGGTAGATATTACAAAATTATATTATCAGAATTTGAATGAATCAAGGTCAGCAGCAAAGAGGTTTTCATACAGAAGATACAATTTTATTATTAAAATGAAAGGCAGCAGACATGAATGCAGAACAAGGGAACTTTTTTCTAAGAGAATGAGAGGAGAAAGGAGGAACTGGTAGAATTAAGACAGGTACTACCACTTAAGTCATGCTGACAGCTGAAGACCAAATCTTGCATTGACAGTCTGTTCAGAGACAGAACCCAATGTGGACTTCTGCTGTTGTAGTCCATCTGCCTTGAAGTTGGTTGTGTTGTGCACTCTCAGATTATTCTCTGCTCATCACAGTTGTAAAGAGATGTAACATGGCTATTTTAGTTACTGTATCCTCCCTGGCCATTCTGCTCTAACCCCATATTTCTGCCAGGAGATTTGCTGCTCACTGGATAGTTTTTTGTGAACTTGTTTGTTTTGTATCATTCTTTGTAAACCCCATAGGCAGTTGCGTGGGGAAACTGCAGGAGAATTGCAGTTTCTGAGGCACTCAAACCAACCCATCTGGAACCCTCAACCTCACCATGTTCAAAGTCACAGAGATCACACTTTATCTAACTCTCATGGTTGATATGAACATTAACTGATACTCTTCACCTGGATCTACATGATTATATGATTTGCACTTTAAATACTGTTCCACTTCATAATTTTTTTAATGCAACCTTAATTCTAATTATCATTAAAGCCATGAATCAGCATCGTTAGCTAGTGCAAATACAGTCATTTGCACAAAAACAGATTTCTGACGTGTTTTTGTTGTTTCCCGAGTGCATATAGAAGTGTTTATGGTGTCTAGTGTTTATAGTAACCTTTGATTGTTTATAGAAGATGGTAAGGAGCACGCAATTCTTTTTTAGGTCCTGATAAATATATCAATAGAATTGAAGGAGGGTGTACTTTCTCTTTCCCTGACCATATCTGTGGTCTGAAGTGTTCTCTGAGTGCTGTGCTGAGATTGTTACAGTGTTCGTTTGACTTTTACATTTATCATGTGACTTAAGGGAATTAGGAAGCTTATCACTAAAGGATAACTTTTATGCATAGCCAATTAAAACGTCATCAGAATTATACCTCTTGGTTATCACTAATGGAGTAAGAGTGAGCTTCAGATTCAGTATGACTCAGGGCACAGATGTATGACTCACCATTATGCACAAATTCGGTAGATACTCTTTTTTTTTTTTTTACCTCTCTCATCTCATCTGTGAAATCAGGACCAGAATTCAATATGAACTACACAAGAGCATTGTCAGCCTGTAGCAAGGGCAATACTAGAGTTTAAACCCTCTGTGGCTTTAATACCCATGGCGCCTTTTCCCCCCTTTTTCCTCTCACCTTTCCTTTCTCTGCATTTGTGGCCACTTCATCCTGCTCTCTTTTATTTCCCCACCTCCGCTCCATTATGATAGTTTGCTCTATTACACACAGACAGACATTATCACTAAAATGACTGCAGTGTAAAAATGATGTATTTGTCATTGAAATATATATTTTTCATGCCTTCCTTTCTGTGTGTATATGTGGAATACTAGCATACATGTGAGATTTATTAACATCAACATATAGCATTATTACATGCTGTATTTTGTATTGTCAAAAAAGCTAGGCTTGTTACTAGTTAATGCTACCTGTCTGGAATGCAACTGGCAAGATGGTAATAAAGGAATACGAATATGATAGCTAAAATTCATGCAAAGAGTTGATTAAGTGATGATCATGGGCAACTGATCAGCTCTCCTTCAAGGAAACAAAAAGGCTTCAAAGTAAGGTTAAAATTTTGAGCGAGATTATTTTGGACTTTGGTGCAACTAAATGCAAGAGCATCACCAATGAATGCAGTGAAAAATACACAGAATGGCATGCAGTAATTTAGCTGGGCTTTCCTTACGAGAGAGTATATTCACACAGCCTATATCAATAACATATGTTCATACAATCAGTTCTTTTTTAGCCATATAGCTGATGATTTGTCAAACACCCAGGTTGCCAAGTAAACATCAAAACCAGTATTATGTTCTGTCCTGCACTATTTTTGGCCATGCAAGTTCATAAGACACATTTTAGTGTGATTTACTCAATATGTAACTGCCCTTAGAGCCAGGTGTGGAGAGATTTTTTTTCCTGAGCTAATGGGCAGAACCACAGTGGGAGTCCTGACAGAGTGGCTGAAGCCATGCAAGGTAGAGCAGAAACTGATCACACAAACAGATGATGTCACAGCAGTAATGATTTAGTCATCATCCCACTTGCAGGTTGGATTGAGACAAACATTCTCTTACACTTACTTTGTGCATTAGTATACCCATCAGTAAAATCCCATCATGCAGCATGCATACTCATCTATAAAAATTGTCAGAATGTTTTTGCTAACGTCTTAGCTTTGTCATAATAACTACAGTTCCGGTGCTGGAAGAAGGATTCAGACAAGATGGAACTTTACAGTAAAATCTATACTGTTCACACAGTTTGATAATCAAGAAACAGAAATAGTGCCTCAATTCAACAAGCACATGGCCTGTTAATGCTACTGGAAGATGAGCACGTCCGTATCTTTTTGTCATTTTTTTCAACTCTACCCTTGTACATATTATGAACCATCCAGTCATCACTACTGCAGTGCTGCTTTAAAGAACAAGGTGCCATGTGTTTGACAGTTGCTGCTGAGCAGTGTGGCATTTGATTGGAACAATGATTGAAGAGTCAAAATCCCCTTTTTGATAAAGCTTGTCATTTTGCATCTTTTTGTTTCCATAGAAAGACATTGACATTGTATTACTCAATGATTTGCAAAAAGAAGTTAAATAGTGAGCTGATTGAGGTATTAAATTCAGCTTTGTCTCTGATGAAGGTTCATTAATGAGAACAATTTACAAAGCACTTTCTCTGACAATGCAAATTGCTGTCATAACTCCCACGACAACAGCAGTCACAAAGGTATTTCAGTACACTTATGGATTGAGTCTTTTCTACAGAGTAGTATGGGATAGACTGAGCACATTGGTTATGCACATTGGTTATGCTATCTATTGAATGAGACTTGTGAAAAAATGAATTGATGATTACCCTGCTTGCATCACCAAAAGGCAACTGCTGTGAACTTCTGTACCAGTAAGGTGAAATCTGCAATGGTGTTCCCCAACCCATAGTAACTTAGAAGAAGGTAAAAAAAATATATTGTACTATAGTGTGATGGACAACAGGAACCAAACTCACAGTCAATGTCACAGAAACAATAAGGTCAAATCTTGTTTAACAGGAAAAAAGAAAAAAATCCATTCATGTTTCTTCTTTAAAAGATGTCATCCAGTTTGTACTCCAATGTGTAGTCTGACAAAGAATACACAAGCACTGGTTATGTTTAAATGCAAAGATTTTCACCATCCCTATAGATTTATTCCAATTGTGGATTCCTAACTGTTAATATGTATCCTAAACTGAATAGTTTGGATGACCTGGCAGTTTGAAAGTTGATGACCTTCATTTTTATATGCACATTTTATAATCCAATCCAAAGTTATGCATCTGTGGGGAGCAAGGTTTGGTGCCAATGTTACCAGCACATCAGTCCAAACAGCAGTTTCAGCTCTTTAATCCTTATTTTGATCTCAGCAAAATATAATCAAACTGTGATTATTAAACAGACCATAAGAAGTCAAGTTGCCCAGAATATGAGATATTTGAGAGATTCAGAAACAAGGACATTCTGGATGTTGAAAATTAATTTACTCTATTTCAATTATGCATATACAGTACATGAACATTTTCTATTTTGATTGATCATTCCCAGGGATTATAAAGGGATTATTAAAATGCATGTAAATGTAGCTAATGAGAGATGGGGAATGTATATATTCAAAATCACTTCAAAACAAATTGATTTTAACAGCTCTGCTGAGTTAACTGCCCATGTTCATCTAAACAAACTTGTAATGATATATGTGATAATCTTATTTTTAATTAAGACCTCATCATGTTCAAATTGTTTTGTTGCTGTTTAGTTTAACTAGCTGTCATGTTGTTGCTGCTGGCGCTGCTGGCGCCGTCGCGGCATGGTTTTACACAGGTGCAAGATCGGGACACGGAGGTGAGCTGTATAGTGTTTATTAAACACAATGTGTAAAGGTACATAAACGGCAGGCAGTAGAGTAATCCAATATACAGGCAAAGGGTCGAGCGATCGGCAAACAGAGTGTCACAGAAAATCCAAAGAGTAGTCAAAATACAGAAAACAGAATCAAACACAGTAATCAAACAAACATGGGTATGATAACGCTCGGTACACAACACTAAAGTGTAAGAACACTAAGACAACACAAAAGTCAAATGCTTCGCAAAAGCGAAGCGCAAAAGCAGTCCTTTTAAACACGGGCTGATTAGTCCATAAATGAGAGACACCTGCTTCCCTCTGATTGGCCTATTGGCTTGGCGCAGGTACTCATGGGAGCTGTAGTCCATGTGGTCTCCGTCGTTATGCGGAAGTGCGCGCTCCCGCGACGGAGATGAAGAGCATGCTGCGCGCGTGGCCGGGATTTCACGGCACGCAGTGCATGAATACGGGGCGATTCATGACACTAGCAAGTAGATAGTGTAACGTGATCTCAAGAACACAGATTTAATGCTAAAGGTAAAAGATAATGCTTTAATGCTAAAAATGTACCGTAATGGTGAATTAATTTAAATCTACCAAAAAAACTGTAAGGTTAAAAAGAAAAGGTTAAAAAGGTTAAAAAGAAAACTTCTGTTGCAATGCATAATTTGCCTTCCATGTTATCCGAATGCATCTATCCCAGTTGATTTTCAGAAGTGACCCTCACCCCACTCCCATGAGGTACAGACACTGGGCTTTTCATCTTGTATCAATTCTGTATTTTTCTATGAATGGTGTGATCTAATTGACATAGCAACATCCTTTACAATTACTGTAAAAGATACACCAGATTCTACTTCAACTTCTGATCACAAAATAATAAAGAAGAAGGTTATTTCATCTTGTGACTTTATTGAATGAACTTAAGTGCTGTTACAAAGTTAGAGGTGGGCTTTGAAAGGTAAACCAACCCTGCCATCCTACTTCAGACTTCTAGGCAGTACAAATAGGAAGGATGCTGAGGAAGACAGTACAGGGTGCCCATTCCGACAAAGTTAAATATCTAGTATGATGACATCACTGCCTCCACCATCTCCAGAGACTGACAGGGCAGCCTCCAGCATAGAGCTCCCTCCAGAGGCTGACAGGGCAGCCTCCAGCATAGAGCTCCCTCCAGAGGCTGACAGGGCAGCCTCCACTCAAGAGTTCCTTCCAGAGACTGATAGGGCAGCATCTAGCGTAGCGCTGTCACATATTCCTTCCTCACCCCAAACACCAAATGATTCAATTCACAGTGCACCTAGTGAGCAGCTACTTCTGGGTTTTTCAGCTGGATTATAAGTCACACCCACACATGTTCTCACTCTATTGTACACGGTTTTTCCACATTTTACTAATCACTGCTCACAGTATTTAGGACTCAGATACACTCACACACTTAGCAAGGTATTGTTAAGCACACACATCTTTTTCTGCCAAGCTAATTGTAGTTTTGGCCTTGCTCATTCTGGCTTTTTGATCCTTCCCTGTATATGGCTTTCGCTTTTGTTGTATTTTGCCCTGGCTGATGCTGTTTGCCAATCACCTGACCATGTGCCTGGCTTTTTATTATAATATATTTTATTATAATTATCAATAAACCCTTTTACCTGTATTTGCATCCTGCTTCAGTCCTCTGTTCATAGAAATTCTAAACATGGGCTTAAATTCACTTTATCTTATGATGCAATCTATGAAGGAAAAAAGGACAATTGATTCTGCTGGGCACAGACAAATTGGGGTTTTCTCTTTCCTCTGTTCCAACAATTTCTCTCCCGTCCTTCACTTCCCTTTCTTCTTCATTTCATTACACTTCTTCATTTCTCGCTTCTTCTTTCCAGTCTTATCTTCTTCCTTTGTCTTTCTGAACCTCTCCTCTCCACATCCCTTATCTCCTCCACTGCATGGTGGTAACAAACATTAGTAGTTTCACAAATAATTAGCATTTCATTTTCCATCCCTTTCAAACACACTCACTACTATCTCACACCCAAGGCACCTGTACACCTCTATCAATTTATACCTACTTTTGTATTGCTTGAAATCTATTATTCAGGTCATTTCAGAATCATGAACTGTCATTGACAGTGGTTCAGTACATTATCTATCACTCTGTTTTGCACTAACAAACTTTTTTCATCTTTTTTCTATTATTTAACTTGTAATTCAAATTGATTTTAATGTTCTCTTGAATTGTCTCTTGTCTCTTAATTGATTTTACCTTTGGTTTATTTTTCTGCCTTTTTCTTATTTTTAAAGCACTTAGCATTACCATGGATTACCATTGTGTGAAAGGTACTATATAAATAAAGTTACCTTCCCTTTTCTCTGTCCTAAACTCACTTCTTTTCTCTACACTTAAAATTAGCCAGCCAGCTATGTTAAAATGTTAAACTAGCTGTCTAGATAATGTTATTATAAAGTGGTGGTAAATATTAACAATATTAAACAGTCTCCATTCTTTTGGGGAAGCCATTTGAAACATGGCTATGGGAATTTCCGATTCAGTTACAAGAGATTTAGATTCGGTTAGGGCATTATTGAGGTTCCAATTCATCCCAAAGGTGTTCAGTAGGGTTGAGGTCAGGGCTCTGGGCAGGTCATTTGAGTTATTCCATACCAACCTTGCAAAACTTGTCTTATCTTAAACCTGCAGTACACAAAGGCATTCTAGACAACTGAGTGCTTTCATATTTGTTGCAACACTTTGGGAAGAACCACATATAGGTGTGATGGTCAGGTGTCTACATACTTTTGGCCATCTAATCTTTTTTAAAATGGGACTTTATTTACTCACTCTACTATACTCATTTTCTATACTGCTTTATTCATTCATTTATTCATGTGAAAGCCACCAATCAACCTACTCTGCATGTCTTTAGACCATAAGAGGAAACCCATGAAGGTACAGGGAGACCATGCAAACTCTGTACAGAAAGGCACCCTGGGTAACTTGAGGATTGAACCTGCAGCCTTCTTGCCATGAGGCAACAGTGCGAACCACCACACCATTGTGCCACCAGGACTTTATTTAAGTACAGGAATTGACATGACAATGCTGAACACAATTATGGATTTGTAAACATTCATTCTTTTATGATTTTTTTTATGTTGAATGCTTCTTAGGCATGCAGCATGTAGAATCTTGGCTAAATGATTTGCATTAAATGAGAGTTCTTTTGTTTTGAGGTGGCTGTTGGACCAGAGGTACCAAATTCTGCCCACGTCACATCAGCGTTTTCGTCAAACGGGCAGTAAGTCTATATACACTGCTCAAAAAAAGTAAAGGCACACTTAAGTCGCTCATCAGATCTTAATGAATGAAATATTCAAGTTGAGAATTTTATTGACATACATTGTGTAATTCATTGAGAACAAAATGATGTACGAATGGTCAATGGAAACCAAAATCATTAACTCCCCACTGAGGGCTGGATTCAAAATCACAATAAAAAGTTAAGTAAAAAAACAGAAATCACAGACTTATCCAACTTCTGTGAATTTCATCATGACAACTTATAATGTGTCTCAGTAGTGTGTATGGTCCCCACATGCCTGTATGCTCTCCTGACATCATCTAGGCATGCTCCTGATGAGACAATGGTGTCCTGGGGGATCTCCTCCCTGACCTGGATCAGGGCATCAGTAAGCTCCTGGACAGTCTGTGGTGCTACTTGGAGGTGTTGGCTGTACCGATACATAATGTCCCAGAGGTTCTTGATTAGATTTATATATATATATATATATATATATATATATAGATAGATACTAGATAGATAGATAGATAGATAGATAGATAGATAGATAAATGTATAGATTCATAAGTTTATATTCAGAATTTATATACTTCTGTGAAGCTGCTTTGTGACAATGTCTGTTTTTAAAGGTGCTATATAAATAAATTTGAATTGAATTGAATTGATTTAGGTCTGGGGAATATTGGGGCCAGTGACTGGCATCTATGCCTTCATCATCCAGGAACTGTCTACACACTCTGGCCACATGAAGCCAGGTATTGTGCTGCACCAGGAGGGACCCAATGCCCAGTGCACCAGCATAAGGTCTAACAATGGGTCTGAGGATTTCATCCCGGTACCTAACAACAGTCAGAATACCATTGGCTAGCATGTGTAGGTCTGTGTGACCTTCCAAGGATATGCCTTCCCAGACTGACACTGACCCACCACCACACCGGTCATGTTGGATGATGTACAGGCAGCATAAAATTCGCCATGGCATCTTCAGACTCTTTTACATTGGTCACATGTGCTCATTGTGAACATGCACTCATTTGTGAAGACAATTAGGCAAACCTGTCAATTCTGGTGTTCTCTGTCAAATGCCTTTTTGAGCTGCACAGTGCTGTACTTTGTGCACAGGTTCCACTAGTGGATGTCGAGCCGTCATGCCATCTACATGGAGTCTGTTTCTGACAGTTTGGTCAGAAACATGCACACGAGTGGCCTGCTGGAGGACATTTTGTAGATCTCTGACAGTGCTCCTCCTGTTCCTTCTTGCACAAAGAAGCTGATACTTCTGCTGGGTGGTTGCCCTTCTACAGCCCTGTCCAGCTCTCATCATGTAAAGGCCTGTCTCCTGGTGTCATCTCCATGCTGTTGAGACTGTGCTGGGAGACACAGCAAACCTTCTTGAGATGGCACTTATGGATGTCATCCTGAAACATCTGGACTACCTGTGCAACATGAATAGGCTGCAGGTGCCACCTCATGCTACCAATAGTTACAAAAACACTAGCAATATGCAAAACTAGAGATAAATCAGTCAGGAAGGATGAGGAGAGAGAAATGATCTGTGGTCACCACCTGCAAAACCAATCCCTTTTGGGGGGTTGTCTTGCTGTTTCCCCTCAGCACCTGCTGTTGCTTTCATTTGTACCAAAGCAGGTGAAATTGATTCACAATCACTTACATTGACTAACTGGACAGATCAATATCCCAGAAGTTTAATTGAGCTATACTGTGATGATTAAGTGTTCCCTTCATTTTTATTTATTTTTTACTAACACCAATAAATGAGGCTCTGAAATTAGAATATGTGTCCATAGGAAAAATAAGGGCTACTGGAAACTATATGCATTTTTGGGTCATAATGTTTATTATAGTGATTATAATAAAGTTTTTGTTTATGAATGCAACTCATTGTTTGCTTACATTATATTGGACACCAGCAGCTGTGATGAGAAACAGGATTAGCCAATTGGGATGATGCATTTTTCCCATTTCTGTTAAAAACCTCAGAGATATGGAGCAGAGAGCAAACTGATGGAATTCACTCCACAAGAAAATTAGATCAGGATTTATTATATAACGTGGAATTTTCCCCAATTATTAGCATGATATATTAATATTTTTTCAGTGGTAATGCAATAAAGGTATTTTAAGGCAAGGTTACTAATATGGCAAGATTGTTTTTGTCAGATTGCTTTAAATGATTAAATAACAAATCTGTCATCAACAAATTTGTCATCTCTCCTACTGATGTATGACATCCACCTGTAATGCACGAGTGCATTACACACATCAATTTATCCCACAACAATTATCCTGCCACTTCCACTATAACCCACAATGTTCTTCTAAAAGGTTTTTAGATGCAAGGATGACTTACATTAAGCGCAGCATACAGACATTGCTTTTAACCTGCGTTTCAGACTGTGGTCAAGCCAGCTGCTGAAGAAAATGGAGCACACATGTATACAGTGGTTTATGGTAACTACTCTTGGATGGAAAAAGACTGGGGAAAAAGATGGGGATAGAGGCTATCACCTCATCCCAGGTTAGTTGAACACAGTGAATAATGGTGGTTGTAGGAGCCAATGACAATTTTTTTTATATTTAGGGATTATTTGTTATTTAATTTGTTCAATATAAATTGTGGACTGTTTTAATGTTTGTTAGTGTATGCCTTCTATAGGTCATGGGGGGTAAAGTGATAAAGGCAAACCCAAAGCCAGAAGGGAAGGGGTTTCTGGTGCCTTGCACAAACCAATATTGACCATAAGCGTGAACAGGTGAGGGGCCGTGCACGTGAATGGAGACGTGAATATGACCACAAGTGCTTTCTTGCATTAATCAAATTGGAATAATAGCAAAGCAATTAATATGTGTGTTTCTTATATTACTTTCATTGTATCACAATAAATATCATCAGTGTACCTTGCATCTGTTCTCGAATCATACTTACATGTCAGATACATAATACACTGGTGACCCCAGGAGCGGCCAAACAAAAGTAGTCAAAGGGACAAACAAAACAGCACAGTTTGTTACTACAGTGGTTGCTATGCTGCAGATCTACTCTGAATTCTGCATAGTATGGAAATGTTGAGCAGTTCTGTTGAATGGGCATGAAATGTTATTTTTCCCCCACATATCTTGTGATTGACACTTGTGGAGTAGACAGACCACCTGCTTATTTTAACCTACTCCATCTCCCAGACAGACACAAATCTGGTTTTCCTGGCTCAGGTGAAGAAGATTCTTTTTCATTCTCCATTTTGCTTAGAAGAAACTTACATATATCCATAATGCATCCAGGGAACTACAGATTATGTGTTTCAACTAACTATCAGATATGGCTCCTGATTGGCTATAATTAAAACCTTCAGCCACACAAGGCTTTTCGTGAGCATAGTCCTATCTTAGGAATTGGTACTTCTTTCTCTGATAATTAAGGTGTAACACAGGTGTAACATGATCAAGCACGTCTTGACCTATAAAGGTAGACAGAAGAGATGTCCAAACTTGACTTTGCCTAACATAAGCTCTAAGAATACCTTTTTAAGAGATAGGTGCTTGTGCTTGTGTGTAACATGTTGAGTTGAACTTGCAACCTTGGACCTTCAAATGCTTGTTAATAAATTTATCAGCTTTCTAATCAATTTTGTCAGTGAGTGCACTGGAAATGAAAGAAATCTCAGCTTCTTTATCTATGCTTCACAGATTAACAGTTTCAGTTAGAAACAGTTTCATTGTCACAAATACATTCAGACAGTGTCTGTTCTGAAGGCAGTCACAGAATTGGACAACCTGTCTTTGGAAAGCATGGCCCTTACCCCTACCTCAGATGCAGCTACCTCCAAGAGGAGGTTGGATATTGGTACTTATTGGTACCCACAGCCACTTTCAAGACAGCGGCAACATGCGGCACATGTGGAAGGGCATCCAGGCCATCACTGACTACAGGACAACTACACCTGCTTGTAACAGTGATGCCTCCCTATCAGATGCGCTTAACTACTTCTTTGCATGGTTTGCCGCACAGAATGACGTAACAGCGAGGAAGACCACCCCTTCTCACGGTGACCACTGCTGATGTGAGGAAAACTCTTCCCTGAGTTAACCCACGGAAGGCTGCTGGATCAGACGACATCCCTGGGAGAGTGCTCAGAGAATGTGCAGACCAACTGGCAGATGTTCTCACTGACATCTTCAACATCTCCCTG
>JAQQZU010026397.1:0-29579 GCA_030068025.1 Parauchenoglanis punctatus | reverse complement strand
ATTTCTTTGGGTTGCAATACCCGGCGACCACTAGATGGTGCTATAAACGCATATACAATAATAAAATAAATGACAAGTGATTTCACTGCAACAACAATTTACAACTTTTAGTCATAACAGAACAGTTCGACTTGTGTATTTGGAGCTTTTCTGCTGACTTCGGTGTAAAGAGTGGTTGTTTGAGATACCATAGCCTTCCTGTCAACTCCAACTAGCCTGGCTGTTCTCTTCCAACCTCTCTCATCAGCAAAGCATTGCCTGGAGCCACTGGCCTGTCCTGTTCAACAGAAAACTACTCCGAAAACCTGTTCATTATTGCAATTATCTAATCAGCCTTTAATGTGTCAGCAGCTCAATCATGCAGATACGGGCCAATGGCTTCATTTAAAGTAAATGTTAACATTCACGTAATGAACCATCAGAATGGGGGGGAATGTGATCCCTGTAATTTTGACTGTGGTATGATTGTTGGTGATAAGTGGGCTGTTTTTGGTATTTCTGTAACTGCCAGTCTCTTGGGATTTCCACACACACCCGGCTCTAGAGTTGACTCAGAATGTCAAAGGAATGTTTCCAACATCTTGTGGAATCCACGCCATGATGAATGACTGCTGTTTTGAGAGCAAAGGGAGGCCCTACCCAGTATTAGTATAGTGTTCCTATTAACATTCTTGGTAAGTATATGCACCATATATCACATTATAGCACTCACCACAAGGTCTCTGTTTATGCTGAGGATTAATTGCATTAGGTGTCCCATAATTAAGCTGGACAATAAAATACCTTTGGCTCATTTTTAAGATACAAGGTAAATTGGGACGGTTAATTCCTCTCTCCAAATGCACAGACATTTTACTTTTAAGATGTACTTGTTTTAGGATGGTTTACGCATTACAGTTACAAAAGAAATAGTTTATTACAACAGGACTGGGGTAAGTGTTTTTTTTTTAAATATGTGTTTGAGGCAGTGTCTGTATTCATCCCTCAACGCTACAGTCCCCTCCAGAAGTACTGAAAAAGCAAGGCAAGTTCATTTATTTCTGCTGTGCTCTGAAGTCAAGTGTGAGATCAAAAGATGAACCGAAGAATAGAGACCAGAGTTTTGGCTTTTGTTCCCTGGTATTTATGTCTAGATATGTTAAACAACATAGAACATGACGCATTTTGTATCAAACCACCCAGTTGCTAAAGTATTGTAAAATGACAGGTGTTTCTTGTTACCCAGGTGTGTCATATAAGATTGATAGTTATGTAGGCCTGGATATCTACTTTCAGTTTAAGCTTTGGCTTTCACCTGTGAAGACATTTGCAGATTTAAAGACTTAACATTTGTAGTTAAGAAGGATAGACCAACATGAAGACCAGAGAGCTGTCTATGGGAGAAAAGCATGCCATTCTGAAGCTGAGAAAAAGGATGAAAATCCATCAGAGGTATTTCAAAAACATTGGGCGTAGCCAGTAGCGCAATTCGGAATGTCCTGAAATAGAAGGAAACCACTGGTGTACTGAGCAACAGGCATCGAACCGGTCATCCAAGAAAAACAGCAACTGATAACAGACAAATGGTGAGAGCAGTAAAGAAAAAAACCCCAAAACAACAGTCCATAAAATTATAAACAACCTCCAAAGAGCAGGGGTGCAAATATCACAGTCCACCGTTCTAAGGAGACTTGGAGAACAATATAGAGGCCATACTGCAAGATGCAAACCACTCAACAGCAGTAAAAGTCAGAAAGCCAGATTGGAATTTACAAAAAAGTAGAAATGAGCCAGAACAGTTCCGGAACAAAGTTTTATGGAGTGATGTGACCAAGAATAACCTCTACCAAAGTGATGGAAAAAATATGGAGAAAGAACGGATCTGCTCATGATCCTCAACATACAAGCTCATCTGTGAAGCATGGTGGAGGTCATGTCATGGTTTGGGCTAGCATGGCTTCTTCTGGAACTGGCTCAATCATTTTTATTCATGATGGTAGCAGCAGAATGAACACGGAAGCCTTCAAAAAGATTCAAAACCTACTGCCACATAAACAAATGACTTTATCATTTTTGGATTGGCCATGTCGATCACTAGATCTTAACCCAACTGAACATGTTTCACCTCCTGAAGAGGAGACTGAAGGGAGAAACCTGCAAAACAGACAAACTAAATCATGCTGTGGTAAAAGCCTGGAATGACAGAACCAATGAAGAAACAAGAAATCTGGTGGAGTCTGTGGGTCGTAGGCTTGATACAATTATTGTACATCAAGACATCACCTTATTAAAGTAAAAGGGTTTGGGGATTCAGGCTCCTTGACTTTAAGTCTTACTACTTGTCGTCTTATTTAAATATATTCTCCTCTTGCCGTAATTGTCTGCCTGGGTATGTCCTTGAGATGCATCTGTTGTGGATTCAAATTCAGCATCTTTCTTGCCAAAACACTTTACTTTCACTGGACTATTTGTGTGCTAGAAACAAATAAATCTCCGTACAGTTACAGTCCCTTAATATAACTCTAGGAATTATATAGCATGCATCTGCATTGCCCTGCTGCCGCCTGATTGGCTGATTTGTTATTGGTATCATGTACAAAAAATATGTAATTCCACTATTAAAAGAGTCCTACATCTTGCAAGGAAGAAGCTCCTTCTCTGCGACCAGCATGGAGCATTTATGGACTGAAAAAGCTGAGCAAGGAGGCCCTCAAACCTGACCCCAGTTCTGTCAGGAGGAATGGGCAAAAATTACAGCAAAGTATTGTGAGAAGCGTGTAGAAGGCTTCGACATGGGTTGGATTCAAGTTGAAGTAATTTAAAGGCAATGACACTAAATGCCAACAAGCATATTTGACCTTCTGACCTACTGAAAGTCTGATGTAGTAAATCACAGCTAAAATGAATATCTTTCTTAACTATTATTTTGAAATGATAGCTGTATGCAGGGTTGGGTTGGGAATCTTTTGGTTTTTTGGGGTTTTTTTCCCGATAATTGGACTTCTGGTAAACTGATAAACTTCAGGTTTTATAAGAGACCTTAAAACACAACCAGAAATGTTGAATAGCATAAGCCGAGAAGCCTGATGTATATAGTTTTCAACATATGATTTTGCTAAAATTTATATAACTGGGTCTAAATGCTAAAATATATCGTGTGTGTGTAACTGAACTAGTCTGCTCTTCATAGATATATTTTTATGGCAATGTATGTAGTAATGAGATTTTAGCACCTTGTCGAAAGGAAGCCTGCTTTAATTCATGAAAATGCATGATGGTACTTTTATCACTGTGGATTTTGCTCTCCTGTTATTATGTTGGTCTTCAGTGTAAAGATTTTGGAAGTGCACTTCTTGGTATTGGCCTCCTTAATAGGCGTAACTGTTAAGAGGAAACACTGTAAAGACCCTTAATGTTCCCTTTTATTGTCTTTGTACAAAATTTCCATTGTTGTTTTCACTGCTGTATGCTTGTGCTTCTTCCCCACAGGGAGGAGAGGGAAGGGGTGCGGCGTAAAGCGCCCTTTCCTCCAGTCCACGACTGCTCCCCTACTCGGCAGGACGTGTCTCCTTCCCCTCACAGCCGCTCCGGATCCAGCATTAGCAGCCGAAGCTACTCTCCAGACCGGGGCAAGAGCCACACATACCAGCCTCCTGTGGGAAAAAGTAGGCTCTGTCTTCTCAAATACCTCATTGAGATCCTCGCAGGTGTACTATTCCCTGCATCTTCTATATTAAATGTTTTACCTATACTTAGGCTAATCTAACCTCGACGTTGGTATTTCTTGGCTGATGTTCTTGACCTATTTCGTATGCTGGTGGCAGATGTCATGTGCTGGCTTCCTCAAAGCAGAGCAAAACAATTTTTCTGTTGATTTTACCTTCTGTTTAGGTTGTAGTCTTATTACAGGAGTCCTCCCCTTTCATTGATTCTACGTTTGTTTAATTCCACTGTTTGTAGATCAGCAGAGGCCTGTGACCATATACTTTGGTGGCACAGGACAAACATAAATAATGATACAAACAAAAATACTTTGAGAGGCTATCTTAAGGGTAACCCTATAATAGGTAGTTGAGAGTCAAAATCATCCAGTCAACCTTTGTTTTACTGGGTTTAAGGTAATATCACGGGTCAGGAAAATTTCCAGCCCACCTACATCTCAAAAAGTACAATAGCCCCAAAAATGCATATGGAATACTTGGTTCCTACACATTTCTGATAAACGGACATTGCGTCCAGTGATCCCAATTTTTGCAATATATCTTACACTTTGCTTCTTTTGTGAAAATGTATTCGATTTAATTCTGATTGTCTAGTATGAAACAAGATATATTAGGGTGCGGAGTATTTTAAAACTAGCCCTATCTGGCAAGCCTGCCAGTAACTGTCTTGTCCATTACTCCTCCTGCACAGAAAAGCGGAGCATCCCTGTCCTGATGGACCCATAATAGCTTGTGTTGCAGTTTTAATGTTTAGACCACTAGACCTAAACTAAACCCTCTAGAAAGGTAAATCCTAAATCTAAATCCTCTCTATGTAATATGTATGTGTCGTGAATGAGGACTTGCTGAAGATTAACAGTTTTTAAACAGCTGATAAAAATGGCGGTGTACATGAGCCACCACCGCTATAGATAAATAGTACAGTTCTAGGATGTAAAATTAACAAATGGGAACATTTTGTATCATCATTGAGAATTTTATTTGATGTTCAAGCAAAACAGCATTGCTCATTTTCCACATTTTCCACATGTCTCTTTTTCCCCAATAGACAGGGACAGGGCCCCAGGGCCCTCTGTCAGCGTGTCCCGAGACGGCTCGCCACATAGTTCTGTGTCAGCCACTAAAGTAAGTAACATCTTGCCTCAATGACCTAAGTAACATTAGGGGAGCTGTTTATGGGGTATTTAGGAACTTTTTTAGCTTAGCTGTCCACAGTTTTAAAGGGTCCTGCCCAAGACCAATTTGAACATCCTCTTCATGAGGTCATAATGAAAACTGCATCATCCTCTCTGTGGAAGTTTTAAGCCCATATATTGACTGCATCAAGTACCACAAAGACAAACATATAGATAAAGACATATAGACAAAGACTATATGGAGCACTGTACCAGCTGTTAAGCATGGTGGTGGTAGCATCATGCTCTGGGGCTAGTGGAACTGGTGCATTGCACAGAGTGGATGGCATAATGAAGAACCTCAGAATTCTTCAGCATAGCCTCAAGCCTGGGCTTCCAGCGTAGATGGGACTGTGATCCCTGTAGTCGTAGCTGGAGAGTAGTCACCAGGTGGGGCCCTCTGCTTTGACTAACTAACTACCTTCAGTAGCTATATTGAAACTAAACTAAACTTTAATCCCCAGAGTATACAAGCATACCAACATCTGGAATACTCGAGAAAGGGAATATTCAATTTTTCTTGATCATTTTGCACACATTTGCTGGTTTTACATCACACTCCTTCAGCAGAATCAATAAATAATTTTGTGTATGTAACTGTGAATGTCAGTGTGTAACAAAAAACACTGTGAGCCATGCTGTTATGAAAGCTGAAAATTCTTTGTATGCTGCATAGGAAGAAATCCCAGTGATCGAGCGGCAATCTGATGAACCTCTGGCTCCTGCAGATGAAGCCACTACCATTGCAGATGACTTCCATGAACGGAGATCGCAAGCTATTGCCGCTAAAGCCCGCGAAATTGAGAAGGTGGGAATGATTATTTGTTTTATAGCATCTGCATTTTTTTTGCATTTTGAGATGATCAGGGGGGCAGGTTCATTAGCTAGTTCACTGGGTAAATCAAATTAATGAGGCTAAAAAAAGCAAGTTAATTACCCGCGATATATCGATATAGAAATGGCTGCAACGACACATCAGTAGTGGCCATTTCAGAATGTTAGGTATTTCAGTAGACCGCAATCCGTGCTTGATGCCTTTGTGATGTTTAGGTATACCGTCAAGACTGTGAGACGTTTGGGCTGGTGGTGAAGATGCTCGTGTCCAAGGATCCTAGTCTGGAGAAGCACCTGCAGAACCCTTTGAAAGAAAACCTTAGTGAGATTCGTGAGCGATGTCTTGAGGACCTGCGACACTTTATCTCCGAACTAGACGAGGTAGTTCGTCAACCGGAACCTACTGTCTGAGGTGCCGGTGTCCGAGCTGAGAGAAAACCGTCAACATTGTTCATGCTTTCACGATGTGTAATATTTTGGAGCATTATATTTTCATCACGGATGTTCTTGGGTTTTAGTTATTTTTAGTGTACTAGTCCACATTAGTCCATTTTCTAGGGTTAAGTGAGAGTATTGTAAATACTAATTGTATTGTTACAGTATTAATTCAATAAACTGGATTATGTTGTCAACCTAAACTGCTTAATCCTGATTTTGTGTCAGTACCATGTATAACTATTGCACATGGATTGTAGGATTTGGCATTGTTCTTTTCAAAATTTTATTGGATGTTTTTGTTCTTGGAGTATATTCAGTATACAGTTTTTTGTTTTTTTCTCTCTCTGTAAATCAATAAAGATGGCATATTCTACTTTATGACCTTTTATTTTTCACTTTTAACTTTGGGCTACATCCCATGAATTATTTCGTTTTTACACAAAGTAACGACCGTAAAGAATTTCCTTTTCTATCATGCTGTATAATTTGATAACAGGATGTTTATAAAAATAATGGTTGATTAAAAATGTAAATAATGCCTGCTTGGATACCTGTCCAATTGTACAGTGTTTTGCATTCTTGTGTTCTCTCTCTTCCAATGTGGTCCATAAGTATTTGGACGAGTTTGCCTCAGTACACCACCACAATAGATTTGAAATGAAGCTGTCAAGATGTGATTGAAGTGTAAACGTTCAACTTTAATTCAAGGTCTTCACCAAAAAAATCACACGATCCGTTTCAGTATTACAGATTTTTATTTCCCTAGTGCCTCCATTTTCACAGGCTCAAAAGTACTTGGACAATCGACTGATCAGCAGTTTCATGGCCAGGTTAGGCCTGTGTCCTTTTTTATTTTATGACAGATTAAGGAGGTAAAAAGTCTGGAATTGATTAAGTGTGGAATTTGCATTTTGTAGCTGTTCATTGGACCCGATGATGAACATTGGAACCTCTCAGTACGTGGACCAATGAGATCATCATTAGGCTGAAGAGGACGGATGACCTATCAGAGAGATAGCAGAGTCTTTTGGAGTGGCCAAGTCAATAATTTGGCTTGGACAATAGCTGTTTAACACTTCATAAACTCATACAGACATTTAATGTGGAATTAATTGTTTACCCATTATCAATACTAAGAATTGCTCTCTGTGAGGTCCTCCTACTTTTTTAATGAAGCAGCAATGCTGTGGTTAAAAGTTCCTACTAATTATACATGTATGAATTGCTACCAAAGAGGCATCCATCCATTTGGATTACAAATGTGGAAAGGAGAGAGTCTCCTTTTTTTGTCTTATTCATTTATTTTACATTTTAATATTAGTAATATTGCTCTCACTACCAGGACAGATACTGTGTGACAATTTTGAAAAGTTCCTTTACTTTGTTCACTGAATAAATTCAACGACAGCTACTCTGTTTTGCAATCAGTGTTCTGGAGTTCCTAGCTTAGTAAATATTTTTGAACGTAAATTTTTTCAGTGTTTTGAATTTGTTTTGTTTTTAACAGTCATGACTACAGCGGAACGTTTTAACAGCGACAGAGCTCATCGGTGTGTTTAAACTTGGTGAGCATTAAATCGTTGAACATTTTACAGTCCAACTTGGAAACACTGTGGACAGGGATGTTTTGGATCTAATGGCCATCTAGTGAATGTCAGTTTAAGTATACAAAAGATATGCAGGTGAGTGAGTGAACAAGGATGTTTACACAGCCGCTTCTTCTGTGTGCCTCACGTATGTAGCCGGCTCCTCTGCTTGGTGTGGGGCAATATCACACCACCCCAGCATGGATTATTCTCCTACCACCACATGTAGTTTTTGAAAAGTTGTGTCAAGAAACACATGTACCCCCTTCTGACTAGATATAGGTCAGGGCAAGGAATATTCCTTTGGTCTTTAGTCCCAGAGGGCCATGTCCTTGCTTTTACAGTTAACACAAAGACAGTTTATCAGACAATGGGCCCCTGGGCAAAGCAGGAATTACTTTCAGTGTGATGAGTACATATACAAAATAAAATCATGATTGGCACAGTCTACTGTCAAAGAGCTTTAAATGTCCTTTATGATAATTCCACTGAAATAATTTTTAAAAATAATATCAGTAATAGGGGGCATTATGCATTATACAGTAAATCCTGACCTACTTTTTTTCTTACTGCAGTAAACCTCCAGTAGACTACTTCATCTGCTCTCACCTCGATATCTCTATAATTATAGTATAACTATCTGGCCAGTAGCTTTCAGGTAGAAGCAGAGAAACTGCATGATCCCAGTTGGTTAATCCTGTTTCTTACCATAGCAGGTTAGCCATTAGAAAATGGAATGCATTTGTTTATTTAAAATAAAAAATAATAATAATCAGTATAATAACTGTTATCATGTTATAGTGCATGGCCCTGTGGTGGACTGGCGACCTGCCAGTCTAGTTTATCTTAGGGTTCGATCCTTATCTTTGAAACATCCTATTCCAATTTTACACTCTATGTTCATTGGTAGAATATGTTAAGTAAATTAGCCATAGATTAAGGTCTTTGGAATCTTACAAAATGCCATGGACACTGTTGGCTTAGCTGGTCAAACAAACACACAAACAAAAGCAAATAAATACACTATATGGCCAAAAGTACACTACATGGTCAAAAGTATTGGGACTCCTGACCATTGCACCAACAGGGACTTTAATGACATTGCATTCAAATACATTGACTTTATTATGGAGTTAATCCCCCCTTTGCAGCTATAACAGCTTCCACTCTTCTTGGAAGGCTTTCCACAAAATGTTGGAGTGTTTCTGTGGAAATTTGTGCCCATTCATTCTGTAGAGCATTTATGAGGTCAGGCATGGATGTTGCATGAGAAGGCCTGGCTTGCAATCTCTGTTCCAGTTCATCCCGAAGGTGTTGGATGGGGTTGAGGTCAGGGCTCTATGCGGGCCAGTCAAGTTCTTCCACACCGAACTCCTCCAACCATGTCTTTATTGAGCTTGCTTTGTGCACTGGGGCAGTCATGCTGGAAGAGAAAAGGGCCTTCCCAAACTGTCCACAAACTTGGAAGCGTTGTCCAAAATGGCTTGGAAGTAAGGGGCCCAAACCCTGAAAAACAGCCCCACATTATTATCCCTCCTCCATCAAACTCCACAATACAGTTGGCACAATGCAATCAGACAGGTAACGTTCTCGCAGGATCTGCCAAGCCCAGACTCACCCAGCTGACTGCCAAACAGAGAAATGTGATTCGTCACTCCATAGAACATCGTTTCACTGCTCCACAAGCCAGTGGCCGTGTGCTTTACACCACTCCATCTGACGCTTGGCATTGGACTTGGGGATATGAGGCTTGCATGCAGCAACTCGGCCATGGAAACCCGTTCCATGAAACTCCCGCCACACAGTTTTTGTGCTTACATTAATGCCAGTGGAATTTGGAACTCTTTAGCTATGGAATCAGCAGAATGTTGCCTACCTTTACGCACCATGGACCTTAGTAGTCGTTGACCCTGCTCTGTGACTCTATGGTGGCTGAGCTGCTGTTGTTTCTAAACACTTCCACTTGCCAATAATACCACTTACAGTTGACCGGGAATATCCAGCAGGGATAAAATTTCACAAACCGTCCTATTGCAAAGGTGGCATCCTGTCATTGTACCATGCTTGAAGTCACTGAGTTATTCAGAATAACCCATTTTGTTTCAGAAATGTTTGTAAATTGAGACTGCATAGCTAGGTGCTTGATTTGTATGCACCTATGGCAATGGGTCTGATTGAAACACCTGAATTCAATAATTAAGAGTTGTGCCCCAATACTTTGACAATATAGTGTATGTGTACCATTACATCATACCCATAAGTGCTTACTTAACATCCCATTCCAGATTTATACCCACTGTGTTGCTGTTATAAAGTGCTCTACTCATGAGCTTTAATGAGGTCAGGCACTAATGTTGGGGTGCAGTCGGTGTTCCAGTTCATCCCTCAGGTGTTCAGTGGGGTTGAGGTCAGGGCTCTTTGCAGGACACTCAAGTTCTTCCACTCCAACCTTAACACACCACGTCATCATGGAGCTGCTTTGTGCAGAGGGGCATTGTCATGCTGGAACAGGATTGAGCCTCTTAGTTCCAGTGAAGGAAATGCTACAGCATATAAAGACATTCTATACAATTGTGTGCTCCAGACACGCTTGTGGGGAAGTTTTGGGGGAGAATAATTTTGGCTATATAGTGTACATACAGTGCTGCTAGAAAGTTTGTGATCCCTTTACAATTTGACCCTTGACTTCAATAATTCTTAAGTTCATATACTTTTTCTGACAAAGATATTTAATGTTGGATAATTTTGCTTTATAAATAAATTTAAAAACCATGTATGTCATTTGTTTAATATGGTTCTCTGTATCTAGTTTTAGGACTAAGATCTGATCACATTTATTATATGTACAATTACAGATGAAACACCCTATGAGAGCTAATGGTTTCTTTCTCATGACATCTTCAAGGTTATTGTGTAGGCCATTTCTTCAGCTTTTTCAGGGATACTTTTGGCCCTTTGACTGGAGAAGTAATAAGAGCAACTTCACACCGTGGTCCTGGCTTTAGGACCAGGCTTTCCTTTGGCCAGGCCACATTTTGAAAAGCCCACAAAAATATCAAGCTGGCCAATTGTGGTTTTGTCAGGACTAACAGGGTAAAAAAAATACACATGCAGTGTATTTTTTGAAGGTTTTGCTGAAATAGAAGGAGTTCAGAATACTCACCGCAGGCAGCATATCGCCAAGGCTTAAACCCCTCAATTCTCCCTGAGCTTACATGTCACAATGGACAAAAATTCCTGGACACACTCATTGAGCTCTCTGTCTGTCTTGACCACCTTTTTCTTAATCACTATACCCCCAAAATAACTGAGATAACCTTACACGACAAGAGCCCAATCAAAAGTATGCAGATTGGCCAAGCTGAACTCATTGCTCTTACACAGGTCTATGCTTCTATTATGGCAATAACTAACTCCAAGTTTCCCAGTACATTCAGTCCAACATTCATCTTTACCACAGAAGGAGTGGGCTCCCACCAAGGAATGCCCACATTGAGTGAGTCCCTCTAAATATCTGCCTTTTCAAACATTCCTGTTGAGATAAGGCACTCGGAAGGTGTTTCTGTCTTTATAGCTTTAATTGACTCCAGTACAGCTGGAAATTTCATTGACCAGACTGTCCTGGAAAAGTTCAAGCACTGCCTTGGACTTTCCGGTACTCATCTCACATTCAGGATCTAGATAGGGACCACACAGGAGGAGCTGGTAAAGGTCACATCCACGTATTCCATTGTCCTTCTCCTGGATGCAAACACCCTGTTCTCACTTAAAAGTTACAAGAATGGGCAATGGTAGCTCAGTGGTAGAGATCCTGGCCTACTGATGGGCAGGTCGGGAGATTAAATCCCAGCACTGACAGCCTGTCACTGCTTGGAACTTGTGCAAGGTCCTTAAACCTCATCTGCTCAGGTGTATAAAAAAGATAAATGTAAGTCACTCTGGATAAGGATGTCAGCCAAATGGCATGAATGTAAATGTTAAGACAAGAGAGTTACTCACCAAGTGTGAGTAAGTATGATGAAACTTAAGTAGGATTAAAGGTCCAATGACACTCTGAAATCTCTTTCTAACACATTTTTTTCTGGCAGAGGATCAAGCATGACTGTTTCCAAGAAGGGTTAGAGATGAAGCTCAAGAAAAGGGGAAATGGATGTCAGAGAAAACACAAAAAGCCAAGCACTTCTGCATGCCATGGTATGGTCAGAAGTTTACATTCAGTCATCATGGAGGTGAATGTCATGTCAATATTGGGCTTTCAGTGATCACTTTTAACAGTGATTGTTCTTTTTCTGGGGAAGAATGATTGTACAACATACATATTTGATTAAAAAATGAATTTGGTGCAAGTTTTATTTATTTTTTATTTTTTCTGAAATCAACACAAGGTCAAAATTATACATACACCCAACTAGATGATTAATTCAGTGCTGCTGAAAGTTCCAAAATATCTTGCCAAGGCCTCTTAACTTCCTGCTAATTAAAATGACTAACTACAGCTGGTAGCTTCTCTGTGCACAACAAAAAAAAGGGTTTGATTAAGAACAAGTTAATAGGAGGTGTAGCAACTTTCCTGGAAAACTTAAACTGTCACCGTCAACTGAGAAGAAAATGGTTCAGGTGGTCAGGAACAACCTGAAACCATTAAGTCACAGGCCTGCAATGAACTGGAATCTGCTGGAACACTGTCTACATTCAAGTGAGTTTTACATCACCATGGACTGAGGTTGCCGTCCAAGAAAGAAGCTCCTGCTTCAAAATCCACAACTTCAAGCTCGACTAAAGTTTGCAGCTGACCACATGGACAAAGAAAAAGCCTTCTGAAGGGAAGTTTGATGGTCAGATGAGACAACGACTGAGTTTTTTGGCCACAATAACCAGAGGTACACAAGAACACTGTTGCAGCTGGTGGGGGTAGCTCTGGGCCAGTTTTGCTGCCAGTGGAACTGGGGCATTGCACAAATTGGAAAGTATAATGAAAAACCTCAGAATTCTTCATCAGAACCTCAAACCATCAGCTTAGCTAGTCCAACAGGACAGTGACCATGAACACACATCAAAACTGGTTGTGGAATGGATAAAGCAGGCTAACATTAAGCTTAAAACAAGCCCTGATCTCAACCCTATCCAATATATGTGGACTGTGCTTAAAAGTCGGGTTTGTGCTGGAAAACACACAAATTTAACTGAACTCTACCAATTCTGCCAATAAGAGTGGTTAAATATCCAACCAGGATTCTGCCAGAATCTATCAAAAGCATCTGGTCAGGGTGAAACTTGCTAAGGGACATTTAACCGGATATTAGGTATGCTGTATGGATCATTTTGACCCTGTGTTGATTTCATCATTTTTTCTTTTACTTCTTTTGAACTCTTTTTTCAAAATAAATTAAAACTTGTGCACCAAATTCTTCTATTAATGATGTATGCTGTACAATCATTCTTTCCCAAAAAAAAAAAAAAAAACTTTAAGAAATCATTGAAAGCCCAATATTGCCATGGCATTCATATCCTTGATAAGTTTATATAAACGTCTGACCTCAACTGTATAATTGTACTGTATTTTCAACACAAAGTCTTGAAAATGTTATGTATATGTTCATTTCATTTTAACATCAGCTTTTTCCTCTCTACTCATAAGCATGACTGAGCATAATGGTATTCTTGATTTTAAGTTAAGGAATGTTATTTTTATCAGGGTTGTGTGATTAGGTGTGCAATGCTGCCTGGATACACTCACAGTAAGAGCTCAGTACTCAGGCCCTCGGCCACATAAAAGTCTACACCATAAAAGGAGCTGCGCCTTGGATGTCTCCAGAAGCACATATACACACACACACTTCCAAATTACTTTAGTTCTCTTCCAGCTTCTGTTCACTTAATTACTTATAGCATTAGTGGACTTCTTCTAATCAACATGGGCCACAGATTGGTGTCTTTTTAAAAAGCTTATAAGAAACATTTCTTCTACAAAGAGCTTACTAAAGGTAAGTTTATACTCTGCTAAAATAAAAACTTGAATATATGACCATTGTGCCTCCCTAAGGGAAAGTAAAGGATCCTGGTGTAGATAGTACAGGTCTTTAGTGATCACTTCAGTCATGTTGTCCATACATAAATGACTGCTTCATGATAAAGTAGTGTTTAGTAGAAGCAAGCCACAGGGGTGAAAGGAATTCACAGGACTAACTGACAAAACTAAGGATAATGGACACAGGGGACACTATTTTGGCATACAGTATGTGGCTCTGCAACCTCTTATTAAAAGAAATCAGAGAGACTGATTTAATTGGATATTACATCATACTTAACTAATGTATTAACTGGAACCCATCCCTGTTTACAAATGTGCCACTATTTTGCAGATGATCAGAAAACTATGGGGATATGTAACACAGCTGCCATATGCCTTATTTTTGCCTGAGTGGTTTGTTCGTTTTGAATGATTAACTTTTGTGATGATTTGTAGAAATACGAAAACATTTCGGCTCTTGTTTTGTGTTCATTTTTCAAAATTTGGGTTCTCAAACTTGTTAGCCAGCACCAACAGACTCTGATTCCTCTTCTTTCTTCTTCCTTGTCATACCTCTGGTGCTTCCTTCTGGATTCATGCCACCACTCATAAAAACACTAAACGTGGAAGGCGCTCTCTAGAGGTTTGTCCATTCTGGGCTTCTGTAGCAGTGCAACATGGCAGCTCCCACTCCCGATGTAAATATAAAGGGCTCATTCTAAGCTTACAGAAACACAATGATTAGTTACAGGTAATTGTACACTAGTGACAACATACTTATAAATATTGTATTCCATTTATGCTAATAGATCCCCCTAAATCCTACATAGTGGACCTTTAATGTTACAGCTTTACCTCTGACTGTTACCTTGAAAAGTTCTCCAAGAAATTCAAAAAAGCTGAAATTGCAATAATCAAGCAATTAACAATGGTGCGGTATGATCCGAATTCTTAGGCACAATGACATGTTCACACAAACAAATAAATTAAACACACATAAAGATGCAGGAATACATATTACTGGAATTTTCTACAACTGATGTATGCTTTGTATTTCCTACTTCCCTTTACATTGGATTTGTGGCACAGGCTTTAACCACACCATATGTGGTAACCTATGTAGAGAATAAGAATCAAGCTGGCATTTGACCCATGTGCAGCTCGACAGACAGACAGAGAGGGAGAGAGAAGAGAAAAAGCAGATTGTTAGATATGGTCATGGTCATTGGCTCCAGCTTCCCCAGGATCCTGACAGATAATTGGTTCAAGGTTCTGATGGCCTGGGGGAAGAAGCCCTTCGTGACCATATGGTTGCAGAGGTGCTTTCTAGACAACAGCCATTTGAACAGCCTTTTGTTGGGGTGTGTGGGGGTCTTTGGAGATCTTTATTACACTAATCCTGTATTGCCTGGTGTAAATGTCCTGCAGGACTTCTGCATTGCTTTGCGGTCCTCAGCACTGCATTTTCCATACCAGGCAGTGATGTTCTCAGTGAGGATGCTATCAGTGGTGGCTGGTTGATGGGATGCATAACTTCCTGTCTCACCTTCTGTATTATGGTTTTAAAATGTTGAAAATGTTGTTTTTCTTGTTGTTTTTGAATTAAGATATGTTGATGTGACTTGGGGACATAATAGGATTTTCAAAGTGGGCTGTTACCTTCCTAGTCTGTAATGGCCATCAAAAGAAAATAGGAAGAGAGAAAGGGCCAATTAGGAAAATCTTTCTTTGGTATGTAGCACTGTGTATGTAGCCCCCTCCATTAACATATATTATGCCCATTGCAATCTGAATCAAGAAGATGGGGCGGGGTCATCTATACATAGATTTTCAGCAAAACAATAAGCAGAGATGATGGGGAGAAAGCGTAAGTGTGCTGTTCTTGGATGCAAAAAAACAGGGATGCAAACCCATTTTGTGGTTCTTTTACTCCACTTCATGCTTATGGCAGCTGATAGCTTAAATCGGAGATAGGCTGCCAAAACCTAGCAAAACTACGTGCTAGAAACTCTAATCGCTCATTTAGTGTGCTAAATATTTACTGTCTTTTGATGTCACTTTAGTGGAAAAACATTAATCTAGCTCTGATTTGACATGATTTTAAATGGCAAGAAGCTATGTAGAAATTTTCAGAAATGTCTGTTTTGTATGCCACAATCACTTGAGGATATACTTCAGTGCATTATTTGCAAGACAGTTTGTTTACCGTTTACACTGTCACCTACAATACTTCATGTAGGGCATGTCACACATTGGCATTCATTTCCAGTCAGCTGTAAACATTACATTTTAATAGTGTAAATAATAACTATGTTCACTGTCACAGTAATATCTAGTATGGTACATAGCTTATGTTATATGCCCTGCAGTGAGGTTAAAATGTAGGATTTAAAAGTAGGTTTAAAATTTCTGAAACAGCCATCTGTAGTCTTGGTTTTGCCACTGGTGGTTCAGTGTCCACAACATTATTTTCCTTTACAAACTCAAGTTCATTCATAAAAAAGCTTAAATGTTCACTATGTAGGATTCAAGCATGTATTAGAACATACAGTGGCCATCAGGTGCCCAAAGCGTACTTCCAACTACTTACATTCACACACCCTTGCTTTTTCCATGCTAAATTTGTGTTCTCAAACTTGTCATCCAGCAAACAGTCTTTGCTCTTCTTTGTCTTACTTTCTTTTCATGGTGCTTGAGAGGGCCTAAAGTACTAGGAAGAGAAAAGCAGATAAGGAAGCAGTACATGATGAATCTAGCAAAGCACTTCATCACCACCGAGATCAGAGGGTGCTAATATTAATGGAGTCAAAGCATTCATAGAAATGGTTTAAGTTTATGGTTTAAAAAGTTTATCGGGCCTGATCGCCATTTGGGGACCGCAGCATGGGATCCACCTCTGTAGTCCGTAAATTGTCTGTAGTCCCTCCCGCCACATTTGTTCAGTGTTATATTTCTGTAGCAGAGACCGTTTTGCATTTTTCACTACATGCCTTAGTCTAGACTCAGCCGTGTCTGATTTGAAACCTGGAACCAGTGTAGTCCCTGCTGTATTCCTTCGCCGTTCATATGGTGTTGTGGTCTTTAAAACCATGTTGTTATGACTTTCATTCCTTGATGTACTGTCTTTAAGATCTCAGTGCTCATTGCATCTCTTGCTGTGGGCATTATTTCCTTAATACTCTTACACTTACACTCTTCATAAACAAGTATATCAGGTTTTTTATATTTGGGCCAGACAGATCACAGCTTTACTCACAAAGCCTGATGAGTCTGTACCTAATAAGGCAATCAGTCTCTCTACCAGAGGCCTTTATCTTAAGCCTAGGGTTCCTGCATTGGTCATTCTCTTAAAATAGTTGTGTTCTATTGGCAGACACTTTTGCTAATTTTAAACATTTATTTCTAGAAAGAACCAAATGATAAAGCTTGAAATTAGAAGAAATGTCTAGTAATATATTCAATAATCTTATATTTGATTTATTGTACATTTGTAATGGGAAATTTTAAGTAAATGTATACGACTATATTCAAGATAAAACTACATTCAAGGTCAGTTGCTAACATGTCATTTTTTGCAGGGCGTATGCACAGTTGAAAGCTATCTACACCAGAATGAAATGGGTATATAATATTTCATATATATTTTCTTTCATGTACTGTATATTTATCTGTATGTATATTTATAGACTTACAATGGATGATGATTCATTCTCGAATTAAAATGAGAACAATATATTTTTTGATCATTGCTGACATGCAAAATGAAGAGAAATAAGTTCGCTCTAGTCTACTTCCACCACACTTCCTGTCATTGATGTTAAAAGAAGCTGAAGAGGCATCAGTTGCTAATACATTTGTAATATCTAAAAAAAAAAAAAAAAAAAATTTCCATAAGATCCATAAGTTGAGTGTGGGCAATGTCATGTTAATTTGAATGTTATTGTTCATTAATTAATTCTAACACAATAAATTTTAACCTCTTAATATCATTTTAGTTCAGCCATTATGTTACACAACTTATTATGGTGCCTTTTATGAACAATATGGATTTTTTTTATTGCTTAATAGTTAACTGGGCACATGCAAACACAGCTAAAACTTATTAACCTTTATTATAGGTTGAATGTATCTGTGTAAAATATCAGATTTCACTGAAAAAGTGTTAAATGTTAGGTTTCTTCATTAAAAAAAGTAGTAATTGGCAGCTATTTAAAGGGCAAGTTCTCACATGCCAAGTGCACAGAGCCATTATGTGAAAAAAAAAAATCCTACAGTAAAATTTCACCATGTTGAGTATTTTGAAAGCATTTTATACTTAATTTCATATGCAATTGTCAGATTTGTTATACAATTATTAATAATAATAATGAGAAAGGATAATATGAAATAATGAAACAGTACAGTTTGTTTACAGCTGTGTATTAGTGATATAAACACGCTTCTGGCGCCATCTACAGGCATGGAATGGTAACTACAGGACTTCCCATTTCTCCACGCCTCGTTCTGATGTAACACTGTTCTCAGTTGGGAAATCTTTGCAGGTTTTCCAATTGGTTGCTCATTTTGATGCAAGCTAGCAGCTTTTATATTGATCTTATAAATAGCAAAACAAAATGATGGCACAACATGATAGCAGCTAACAGCTAAAGTTCATAATAATTTATGATTTACTGTATGACCATAGAAAGCACCCAAAACACAGCAGCATTGTAAGCTTAACCTGTCATTCATTTTTAAATGAACTTAATTGATAGAATAAGTGAAGAATAAAAGAGAACTTCTCCATTCAGATGGGTAACTTAATGCAGGTGTCAGAGCTAGATGAATATAAAATAAATACTGTTGTAAAAAATGTTGTGTTGAATGTAAATGTTAAAGGTTGTTAATATTTTCAGTTGGTACCTTACATTAGCTACTTATACTTACATTACTTTGATTAAAATGATGGATAATGTCAGCCACTTGTGACTCAAAGCTCTAAAATCTTTTCCTGATAATGATGACAAGTGATCTCATTTGGGTTTGAGATCCAAATATGAATATGAGATGTTAGATCAGAATTTCAGCTTTAATTTCTTGATATTTACATCTACATGTATTTAAAAACTTAGAACATGGCACCTTTGGTGGCAGTGCACCCAATTTCTAGGCAAGCAGAACTATTGGAACACAGTCATAAAATAAATAAGACTTAGTATTTGGTTGCATATCTCTTACTTGCAATAAGTACATCAAGCTGGCAACCAACTCAAATCACCAAACTTTTGCATTCTTCATTTCTGATGTTGTTCCTTGCTTGTACTGTAGCGTCTTTCAGTCATTTGTTTTGGGGAGTTTTTCCCTCCAGTCTCCTCTTCAGGAGGTGAAATGCTGCTCAATTGGGTTAACGTCTGGTGATGGACTTGGCCAGTATAAAAACCTCCAACTTTTTTCCCCAAAAAGTCCTTTGTTGTGTTGGTAGTATGTTTTGGGTAATTGTATGGTTGCATGATGAAGAAAATAGATTGAATACATTTCTCTGTAAATTGTCAGACAGAATGTTAGACTTTTGAATTCATTCTGCTGCTACCATCATCAATAAAGATTAGTGAGTCTGTTCCAGAAGCAACCATGCAAGCCCGAGCCATGACCCTAGCTCCACCATGCTTCACTGATGAGCTTGTATGTTTTGGATCATGAGCAGATTCTTTTTTGTCCACACTTTGTCCTTTATGTTACTTGTTTTGCCCATAGTCATTTCTCTGGTCTTTATGTTTATGCTTATTAACAACAAATGCAGTCTTCACAGGCAAAACCCAGGACTCGAAGAGTAGGAATATAATATCCTGTATTCACATGTGCAGTATGATTTATTAATTTGCTTCCTGATGGAATTCGGTTGGCTATGAAACTTGCATACATCCATTTGTCAAACAAAGATGAAAGCAGAGTTTTCACTTTTGTTAAAAGCAAAAGTAAATTTGCATGCACAAAATGGAAAACAAACACATGGAATGCTGCTAGGTACTATTGGTTGAATTTACAATGATCAGAGATGTAAGCCTTTCTCTTGTCATGGTCAACACCCTAGCAACCTTTGGATAATATACCAACCACCTGGAACCACCTGGAATACAGTGACAGCCATCTGGAATACCCTAGCAACCACTTGAAATAGTACAACATAAACCTAACAGCAGCTTTGTACCATCTAGCAACTTCCTGCAATGTCATAGCAACCAGCAACATCCATAGCAACCACCTGTGAATAACATTGCAACCAGCATGGATAATATAGAAAGCACTGAGCAACACTTTAGTAACCTCCTGGGATAATATAGAAATCACCTAGCAACACCCTATCAACTATCTGGGATAAATAACATATCATCCACCTAGCAACCACCTGGAATACCCCAGCAACCACCTAGCAACTCCCAGGCAACCACCTGGAACACCCTAACAACCACCTGGGCTGGGCACCATGAGACAAACCTCTAGAGAGCGCCTTCCACGTTTAGTGTTTTTACGAGTGGTGGCATGAATCCAGAAGGAAGCACCAGAGGTATGACAAGAAAGAAGAAAGAAGAGGAATCAGAGTCTGTTGGTGCTAGGCTATATGTTTATCACCCATCTAGTAACACCCTAGCAACCTCATAGCACCCTAATAATCTCCCAGGATAACATATCAACCGCCTGCTAACACCCTAGCAACCACATATCACACCACCTGCAGTAATATAGCAACCATCAGGGATAACATGCAAACCGCATAGTAAGACCTCTGCCACCACTTGAAATACAGAGCAACCACTTAGTAACATCCTAGCAACCACCTGGGTTACCAGCGACCACCTGCATTATGAGCAACCACCTGCCAACACCCTTGCAATCACCTTAAATGTCATAGCAACCATCTAACATTTTACATTTTAACACACTTACCAAGAATCTTGAGGCACAGAGAAAAAATCATTTTCTTTTCCCTGATTCCTTGCCTATTTCTGAAAGAATTATAAACAATATGGCCACCAGTTTTATCAGGGCACAGCCATATATATATTCATACAGCTATAACTTATTGAATGATTGCACTAATTGCACAAAACTTGAACATGATTTCCAGGGCTTGATTCTGAGCACATTTTCAGATTACACAGGCTCGGCCATTAATGGGGAACAGTTACGGAACTCTGGAAAACATAGCTGCCACCTGCCAGAGCTTAAACTATTCTAACAGCTATAACAAATGATATATTGGACAGGTTCACACAAAACTTGAAAGGATTGAAATTTAGGAATAGTAATAATGAAATAATAGGAATAATTCTGAAGTTGTTTGCTGAAGTTGGAGCATGGTCATCACTAGGTGTCAGAGTTAATTTCAAATATCTTTTACTCAGGAACAGAGTATCTCATAAATCTGATAAAGCTGAAACACCCTAACAACCACCTGCACTACTATAGCAACCACTTAACAATGTCATACCAACCTCCTTGCAACACTGGAAACTTTCATAAGCTGCACAAACCAACAAATGAGCCATGCATTGGCATCCTTCATGTGGTTGAGCCACTGGAGCTGAGTGTGAAATGAGCAGTCTGTGAAGGCACATCCCAGAAGATAGTATCGGAGGGTGAGGACCACCCACTTGATGGCCAGAAACACTCTTTCTTAATCGTGCAGTACTTATTCTTAAACACTGAAAGCTTGCAGTTAATATACAACACAGGGTGCTCATCCTCCTCCACCACCTGAAACAACACAGCCCCTAACCCCCTGTCTGATGCATTTATCTGCAAATCAAAGGGGAGGGAGAAGTCAGGAAAATGTAAGAGTGGTCCACCCCAAGTACAGCTTTTATAGATGACAATGTCATCTAAATAGGCAGTGACATAGGCAGTATGTATGTGGAAGTGTCTGTACATGAGTCTTTGGAACATAGCTGAGCATCCAAATAACCTGGAAGGAAGGGTGACAAATTCTCTCTCCCTCTCTGGAGCAGCCATTGCCAAAGCCACAGCGATCACCTCTCTCCATGATTTGTGGAGATTGAGGAGGTATCTGCCATGTCCTGTGTCTATATATTCACTTGCCTTGTAGTCAACAGCCCTGACTTGCCATGACACATTAAAGGGCCCTTACCACTTTGCAAGAAATTTGGAGATTGATGTGATTAATAATATGTGCAATTTCTGTTAAACGTCACATAGCCGACCGCCTCTATTATAGAGCCTGCAACTAATTACTGTGTTACTTGCCCCAGTGTGTGGAGTTTTTCTCTCAGGTCAAGAATGTAGTGTATATCATTTTTACTCTCTAAAGGTCCCTCCTTCCAGTATTCTCTGATGACATTTAAGATGCAATTTAAATGGAGAGAACCCCATGAAGGCTTGCAGGACCTTTTGTACTGCAAATAACTTGTGAATCATATTTTTCAGCATTTTATTAAATAATTCAACCAGGCCATCTGTTTACAGAGGGTTTGAATCAATTTAATTCCTAATTATTCATATAGATCACAAAGTGACATAAACCTGGTGCCCTGATCAGTCAGAATCTCTTTAAGGACTCTGACTAGGAATATTGTTTTGAAGAGTGCCTCCACAACACTTTATGCTGATATTTTGTGGAGAGGCATGGCTTCTGGTTATAGCATTGCATAGACTGCAAGGACTATTACAAAGCAATGGTCAAACAAGGTCTATCCCAGTTATTTTTTACAAGTTCCCATGAACAGCTGCCAAATGCATGTCCAACATTTGGAATCAACTCCAGACCATTTATCTCCTTAATTTGTCAAGAAATAATGAGGAAACAGACAATAACTGGCCATGGAACTGCTTATCAGTCAACTGTCCCATTACTTGAGCATGTGAAAATGGAGGAACTGGGTAATACCTGGCTGTAATTCCTGAATGGTTAAAGCAATAATTTTCTTAAACACCTTGAATTAATGCTGAAAGTTTACACTTCAATCACATCTTGATGGTTTCTTTTTAGTTCCATTGTGGTGGTGTACAGAGGCAAAATTAGAATTATGTCAGTGTTCCAATATTTTTGGAGGGGGTATATCCCTAATGAGCAGGCTTGTGGCGATGGTGGTATGGAAAAATTCTCTGAGATGACAAGAAGAAAAAACCTTGAAGAATTAGACTTAAAAGGGAACCCATCCTCATTTGGGTGTCACCGGATAGTGTGTGTTATTGTGTGTTATATGGTCAAAAAAAGTACAGTTGGGTGGCACATAATTCAATGTTCTTAAAGTTTCTTCTGTTTCTGATTCATTGAAGGAGATTTGAATGCAAGACTGTTCGTGGCAAATTAAGTCATGTGCCATTGTAGCAGAATCTCTGATGTGCTCAGCAGTCAAAGGCCATATTCACAGTTCTAGGTGTATGGTGAGACATATGGGGCCATCCTCAACAGGAGCAAGTGGTTTTCAAGTGATGATAACTCCAACCAGAAGATGGACATCAGGATGGATCAGGCAGATCCAGAGAGCAGAGGGGGTCAGGATCACTGGTGTCTCAACAGTAGCATGGGGTTCTCGACAGAGAGCGAGGGAGAGAGAATAAAAAAAAGATGGCATGTAATGGTTAAGAAGAGTGTATATCATGTGCTGAGTAAAAACACTGGCAAGTCTAGCTATGACAGCATAACTTAAAAGGGAGAGCCAGAAGGTAACACAGACCTGAAAGCACCCTGGGACATGAAGCGGCCAGCCACTCTACCATTAACAAACATGAGTGAACATTTGAGAATGGGAGGGTGACAGCATCCAAACATCCGAGTCTACCAAAATACTCTATGCTTTTCCAGGCCTGCTCCTATACCTTATAGAGGGCTATTAACAAAAGCCTTAACTAAACAAATATGTTTTCAACACTGAGACTGTGTCTGAGTCCTGAACATAAATTTTAAGGCTGTTCCATAACTGAGGGTTTTATAAGAGAAAGATCTGGCCCCTGCTGTAGCCTTCACTATTCGAGGTACCAACAAATAGTAGGTGTGGGGGGTTATAAATAACCAGAAGTTCACTCAGATACTGAGGTGCAAGACCATTCAGTGCTTTATAGGTCAACAGTAGTATTTTATAATCAATGTGAAAATCAATTGGGAGCCAATGCAGTGTAGAAAAGATAGGAGTGATGTGTTGTTCTAGTAAGGACTCTCGCTGCTGCAGTCTGGAATAACTGGTGCTTGTTTATTCACCTACTGGAACATCCAGTCAGTAAAGCATTACAATAATCTAACCTAGAGGTAACAAAAGCATGAAATAGCTTTTCTGCATTGTGTAGTGACATTATATTTTATATCTAAATAATATGACTGAGATGAAAGATGGCTCTCCTAGTGATATTACCTACATGAGCTTCAAATGACAGACTGGAGTCAACAATCACATCAAGGTCTTTTACTTTGGCAAATGCTGAAGACCAGAAAGGACATCCAGAGTTACTATGTCATCAGAAAACTTACTTCTAGCTGCATTTGGTTCTAGTACTAGTACTTCTGTCTTATCAGAATTAAGTAGAAGGAAGATAGTAAGCATCCATTGTCTAATGTCCTTCACACATTCCTCAATTTTATTAATCCAGTGTCTCTTATCTGGCGTTGCTGAAACATACAACTGTGTGTCATCAGCATAGTAGTGGAAGCTAATACCATGTTTACGTATATTACCCAGAGGTAGCATATATAAAGAAAAATGCGGTGGGCCTAAAACTGTACACCAAACTGTACCTTACTATTTGTGGAGGAGTCACCATTTACATCAACAGTCAAATAAAACCTGAACGAGTAGAGGGCCATTCTGTTAACTCCAAACTTTTTTAATCTATCAAGGAAAATAGTATGATCAATGGTATCAATCTATTAGAGTGGAGAAATATGTTGATCGAGCAGCACTAAGGGCTTTCCTATAGCTCAGGAGACTCTCCTTCCATGCTAATTTGAATACTACCAATTTAGTTTGACGCCACTTACGTTCTAATTTTGCGAGTGGTCTCTTTTATGGTGCCCGTGTCATCATTATACCAGGGTGCTAATTTTTTCTCTCTAATTATTTTCCTTTTAAGTAGGGCTACATTTTCTAGTGTATAGCGAAAAGTTGACTCTAAGCATTTAGTTGCCTGATATGATTCTGTTGAGTCCGATGGTGATGCAATCAAGGTTGATAGTTCAGGGAGCTCATTGATAAAACTCTGTGCAGTAGCTGATGTGAATGTTTGTTTGTCATGATAGCATTGGAAGGTGTATAAATTATAAATAAGACACATTTTAAAAGAGATGAAATAATGAGCTGAGGTTTCAGACCATGAAACTGCAAGAGTATTTTCTATACTTAATCTGAAAGCTCGTATGAGATCAAGGGTGTGACCACCATCAGGTGATCAAGGTGACCACTTGAAGGCTCTTCATTTGTTAACAGTCCTTCTCACTGGAGAATGGTGAATTTCAAATTGATTGGAGATGGCCTCATAACACTTACAAAATCGATGTGCAGCAACATTAGCTTCTTTGAGGTCAGGCCATGTCCTTTCGTCTTGGCATGATGTAGACACACACCTGTGTACTTCAGAACACTAAACTACCAACTGCTTTTATAGAGGGAGTCACACTTCTTGAAGGAGTGAACACATAACATCTGACCGCAACTGCGAGTATGATTAATTATGGGGCTTAGCTCTTAATTTGAAGCCTGCTTAGAATGCTTTCTATCAAAACAGTCAATACAGTCAAAGGTAAATGTAAATGTAGGTAACACCCAAAGCACTAGCTAGTCAGGTAGCCAGCTTAGCTATCACTAATGCGGTGTGTAACTACTGCTCTAAGTCTGTAATTTCATAGCAGAGACTAATTAAAGGATTTATAGATTGTACTAATGACATCACAATCCCAATCGAGCACTCTGACAGCCAAACCAGTAACACCGACACCCATGGTTTCACCCAGTTTGAGGTCAAACTGGTATGGAAGTCCTAAAAGGCCATGGAGTTGCATATTTTATTTAGCCGAATTTCTTGTGATCTCGGGTTATTTATGCCATTATCATAACACGACAAATGCTGTTTTCTTGTGATAATGAGTTATTTGTTTTATTTTCTTGGGCTTTCAAGTTATTTTTGTCATTATCATGCCATAACAAAACATTGTTTTCCCGTTATAACTACATAACTTTCTCGAGATCTGGAGATGATGAAACCCAGTTTTCCCATGATGTCATCATTTTCTTGAGATCTTGAGATAATGAAACTGGGTTTCCCAAGGCATCATTGACTATCATTCTGTGCAGCAATGTCAGAAGAGCAGGAATATATTGATCAGTGCATCACATTTCTGTTTAATCAAGGACTGACACAGGCTGAAATAGCTTTATGTCTTGCCATTACAGACGATGTTCACATTAGTGTGCATCATTTAAAATGGGAGTTAGCAAGACTACATCTTGAACAGAGCTAACGTAAGTGTACAGGGCTGTAATAGGCTTACTTTAGTGCATCCTTCCGTGCAACATGCGATATTTTAGCATGGCTCAGTGGCAATCTCGGGAAATGGTGTTTTGTCGAGATCTGCAGATAATTGACATTATCACAGGAAAATGGAGTTTTGTTGTGTTGCAATAATGACAAAAACAACTTGTTATCATGAGAAACCAGGCTAAATAGAAACTGTAAATTTGTGGCCTTTTAGGGCTTCCTGGCAAACCTACTGCCGTCATGTTTTCTCAGTGACACACACTCCAAACGGGTGGGGACAGTTAGCATATGAACAAAACATTTAAATTCTACTCTTATATTTCAGCACCGTATGCAAACACGTGAGGCCCCCTGCAGCTAACCGTGAGTGGGCCCCTGAGTGAGCAAATGATTTTTCAGAGTGAAAATACTTACCATTTCAAATGCACAGCGATATTTAATTGACCACTTTATAATACTGGACACATTATGGAGTTAATTGTATTGAGTAAATTTTGAACTGTTGGAGCTTTTTAACAATATAAAGTGTCACAACCGCTGTCCAGGTGCTGAGCCACATGCGCACACCTGGAACTTCATTTATAAAACATTCTTATGCACAGATTGGATCTTAGAAAGTGTGAATGCTCAATTCCTTGCCAAAGTTCAGATTTATTGCCATGGAAAATTCCTCAGCTCCGCATCAGTTTCCAGCTTGCTTTACACCCCTTTCATTGTGGCAGTGTTGGAGTGAATTCTAGCAGCACTTAACATTTGATATTTCCTTTTTTTTGTTTAACACTTGAATTAAACATTTGCATTTACGTCTCTCTTTCATGTTTATGTTTACCTTTAACATTTATATTTAATATTTACAGTGAACATATACATATAAACATTATTTACATTTACAAATATTGAGTTACAAATATTGAGTAAGTCATTTTAAAATGGAAAAATAATTGCACGAATTTCTCTCTAAATGTATGAAAATTGTTCTAAATGATAAAAGAATGACACCGATAAAAAGGTTAAACTATTTTTTTTACACCCATATATTGGCCGTTCGCACACAGTTCCATGGAAGTGAAATTTCATTATAGACAACTGTGTGCTTATATCTTTGCTGGAACAAAGAGGCTCAAACCTGCGCCAACATGACAATACCCCTGTGCACAAAGAAAGGTCTATAAGGGCATGCTTTGCCAAGGTTGATGTTGAGGAACTTGAGTGTTCTGCACAGAGCTATGGCTCAACCCCACTGAACACCTTTAGGGTGAACTGGAACCCTGACTACATGTCAGGCCCTCTGGACAGCATCAGTGCCTGACTTCACTAATACTCAAGTGGCTGAATGGGCAAAGCCATACATTCCACAATCTATTGGAAAGCCATCCTAGAGTGGAGGTTAAAATAACAGCATGAGAATGTGACGTGTTCTCCCATGTCCATGTTCTCCACTTTCCTCCCACCTCCCAAAAACATGTTGACTGGCCAAGATAAATCGGCCCTATGTGAGAATGAGCATGTGAATGTGTGAGCACGGTGCCCTGTGATTAACTAGCATCCAATTCAGAGTGAATCCCCACCTCACACCCAGCATTCCCACCATAGCGTTTGGTTCCACCAGGATCCCCTGACCAGGATAAGCTCTTACTGAGTGAGAGGGCAAGAATTAAATCAGTTGAGTAATGGTTAAAGGCAGAAATTCATGACATAACTGAAGAATACATACAAAATGATGTTTGAAAGGTACTTAATTGTATTCACTGATACATTTATTTTGGCGGCTCGTCCGTTAGCCTATTAATATCCTTTTTTTCCACTTTCCCATGACCAGGCCAGGCTTCCTGCTGTCTAAGTAACCATTTTGTTTGCTTATGCATACGCCTGGCCTTGGTATATTCTGGCATTGACAGCTGTGAAGTGAACATAACCAAATTTTACAAAAAGTTAGTCACAGTTTTAAGAGACATATTAGTCTATAATAATAACAACAACAACAACAACAACAACAATAATAATAGCAGCTCTCAGTAGTGGCGCTTTTTTTCCCCCTTTCTTTCCCACCCCCGAGCGTGCATGTCTGGAAAATCGTGGACTATTTATTCTGTTCTGTAGCAAAGGAACATCTGGAAGCAGTCAGCGAAGTCTGCATAGGAGGAGTGGGAGAGAAGGAGGGAGCTGGGTCTCTTGGGCTCACTCCCTAGACAAGCATCACTGCACTGGAGCAGGCGTTTGGCAAAAGGGCCATCGGCGACTGCAGTCGTCTCTTTCTCGTTCTCTTCCTCAGTACAGCGCAAGGACGAATCTCAGAGACCTGATTTTTTTTATTATTGCGGCGCGCGCACACCGTGTCTACGCCTGTTTTCGGATCAGCACAGATGGTAATCGAGCTCAGTACCGTGCGTTAAGCGTTTAACCTTCTGCCTGGAATACATTACATTTTTTTTTTTACCGGTCGCCCTTTTTTATGCAGCGTCCAGTTTTAAAGAGAGACAAAAGGATATTCCGATGATCATTGGCCCAAACAGGGCTCGTGCCGTGTTTCTTCTTGGCTAGGGCCCGGATGTTCTAAGGATGCACTGGTTCGTCTTCTTAGACGGCTCCAGCGAATATTTATTCTCGCTTTTTAACCCCATAATGGGAATAAGGTAATATTCACTCAACCTACAACAGGGGAGTGTGTTCGTCCTCTTTCCTTCATCTTTTTCATTTTCTTTGCAATTTTGGGATGTTCTCCTACGGCCCTGCTTTTTATTTTGCAACCCTTTTTGCTTCTTTCACCTTACAAAAGCTGAGCTGCGTCTATGTTCAGTGAGCGCAAAACATGTATAAACCAGAGGAAACCCTTGAAAACCATCAAGGTAACGTTTCAGTGGTCTTTTTTTATTTCTAACTGCGAGCTGTGTGTGTGCGTGCGTGCGTGCGTGTGTGTGTGTGCGCGCGCGCCATACGGAAGGCTTGTTAGGGAGGGGACATGATTCTTCTGACCCTCTTTGCTCTAAAGCCAGTATCTCCATATTAGGGGCTCATATGCGTCGAGTGCTAATTATAGAACCATCACTTAAAATTTCTCCTAAGCTGCGACAGAAGATCGACGGAAATGGGCGGCCGTGATTGAAATCACGGCAAAATCGCATCACTGGCAGTATTTAGGTCAAGCTATAATCATAACGGATTTTATTTCGTTATCATCGACCACAGACGCGACAAGTGCAAGCAGAACTCGATTAGCGTTAGAACTCAGTGATGAAATGCGTTGTGGAGCTGGGACTGAGGTCAGTGCTGCTGCCTACAGAAACCAGTGGTGCAGATAGAAAATATTACAGAAATTCATCTGTATTAAAAGAAGGATTTGGAGAGACAACCCCATCACTGGGGGGGGGGGGGG